>CAUYRH010094750.1:0-35807 GCA_963574655.1 Perodicticus potto
GAGAGAAATTCAGACAGGGGACAGATCAACAGCATAATTTATTTATTTATTCTTTAATTTATTTTTTTATTGTTGAATCATAGCTGAGTACATTAGTGCAATCAAGGGGTACAATGTGTTGGTTTCATATACAATCTGAAATGTTTTTATCAAAATGTTTGACATAGCCATCATGTCATTTTCTTAGTTATTGTATGAAGACATTTGTATTCTGCCTTTAGTAAGTTTTGTCTGAACCCGACTAAGATGCACCATAGGTGTGGCCCCACCATTTACCCTCACTCCATCCATCCTCCCCCCTCCCCTCCCATCCCTTGCCACTTTCCCCATATTCTTATGCTATAATTGGGTTATAGCCTTCATATGAAAGCTATAAATTAGCTTCATAGTAGGGCTGAGTACATTGGATATTTTTTCTTCCTTTCTTGAGATACTTTGCTAAGAAGAATATGTTCCAGCTCCATCCATGTAAACATGAAAGAGGTAAAGTCTCCATCTTTCTGTAAGGCTGCATAGTATTCCATAGTATACATGTATCACAATTTATTAATCCATTCATGGGTCGATGGGCACTTGGGGTTTCTTCCATGACTTAGCATTTTGGGCTGCAGTGAACATTCTGGTACAGATGTCTTTGTTATAATGTGATTTTTGGTTGTCAGGGTATATACCAAGTAAAGGAATTATAGGGTCGAATGGCAGGTCTATTTTTAGATCTCTAAGTATTCTCCAAACATCCTTCCAAAAGGAACATATTAGTTTGCATTCTTACCAGCAACGTAGAAGTGTTCCCTTTTCTCCACATCCACGCCAACATCTCTGGTTTTGGGATTTTGTTATGTGGACTAATCTTACTGGAGTTAGGTGATATCTCAGAGTAGTTTTGACTTGCATTTGTCTGATGATTAAGGATGGTGAGCATTTTTTGTGTCTGTAGGCCATGTGCCTGTCTTCTTTACAGAAATTTCTCTTCATGTCCTTTGCCCACCCTGCGAGGGGATCACTTGTTCTTTTCTTGCTAATATGTTTAAGTTCTCTGTGGATTCTGGTTATTAAACCTTTGTTGGAGGTATAACCTGCAAATATTTTCTACCATTCTGAGGATGGTCTGCTTGTTATACTTACTACGTTCTTGGCTGTGCAAAAGCTTTTTAGTTTGATCAGATCCCAGTAGTGTATTTTAGATACTGCTTCAATTGCCTGGGGAGTCCTCCTCACCCAAGCCGATTCCCTCAAGAGTTTTCCCTGCAATTTCTTCTAGAATTTTTATAGTTTCATGTCTTAAGCTTAAGTCTTTAATCCAGTGAGAATCTATTTTAGTTAATGGTGAAAGATGTGGGTCCAGTTTCAGTCTTGTACAGGTCGCTAGCCATTTCACCCAGCACCATTTGTTAAATAGGGAGTCTTTTTCCCCACTGAATGTTTTTAATTGGCTTGTCAAAGATCAAATAATGATAAGTAGCTCCATTCATCTCTTGGTTCTCTATTCTATTCCAAACATCTACCTCTCTGTTTTTGTGCCAAATATGTTAAAACTGGTGGTAAATGTGGGGCTGCCTTTTCTAGGCAGAGGTGATAGCAGGTGCAAAAACCCTGACATGGGAATTAAATAAATTTGTGTAAGTCTCATAAATAAGGTGCATATGTTTTGAAATAATATGGAGAGAAAGTAGTAGAAAATAAATTCAAAGAGACAAGTAGGAACCATGTCTAATAAAATTTGTTCGGTGTGATTAAAAAAAAAGGGTGGATAGTTGTAGATAACATTAAAAAGTCTTTCTCCATCATCATCAAAAGAAATTTTCATAATTTTTCATTGTTAGAATATCTCCCTCTTTTTTGAGTCCTTCTATCCTTTTCGATTCAGTTATAACTTTGTTCTCTAGATCATATTTACTCATGCAGTGGTTTATTTAGCAAATAATCTACTTGAGGCTGCAGACTACATCACTTGTTTTTCTACCTTTGAACACCTAAAATGCTATCTTTCTCAAGCATTAGTAATAATTTTTGATGTTGTAAACATCCTTAGACTGTAAATAATGGAACAAATAAAATTAATCTGAAGTGAATTTTTATTGAATCCACTAGCATGATTTATTATGATTGAGCAAGTATTCTTCAATAGTTTTCTTGATGTTATCTGATCATTTGTTTAAAGTAGGGTGGAGGCCCTGGTAAATAGCACTGGGAAAACAATATCTAAAGGTATGTTAGATTTAGGCCAGGCATGGTGGGTGGTTCAGCCCTGTAACCTTACCAATCCGGGAGGCCAAAGTAGGTGGATTGCTTGAGCTCAGGAGTTCGAGAGGAGCCTGAGTCAGAGTGAGTCCCTAAAAATAGGCCACCCTGGAGGCAGGTGCCTGTAGGTGGAATATATATAAAGGTTTATAAAAGGTTGCACTTTGGGTCAATGTAAGTAAGACAAAATAAATCACTTTTAATAATGTAAGTTCTTAAATGACCCTATTCCTTCCTTGTAATCAGAAAATGATCTCTACACAATAATATATAATTTATAAAAATAACACAGAGGGAAAACAAACCCCATCTTTAGTTTTATTGCTGTCCCTTTCTCTGTTGAAGAACATCTTACTGTTCGGCCACCACTAGTCGCTAAAGAAAATTAACAACTTTTTGTAAGGATTCAAAAAAAGCAAGAGGGGATTTTTAATGGAAAGTATGCATTTCTATATGTTTCTTTTTCAGTAAATAAAGTAAATAACATTCCTCCCTTAATTATAAAAATCTGCCAGGATGTCAAGAAACAGGTCCTTATTTCTAAATATTTATTTTTCTTAAAGTCCCATGAAGTCAAGCTGGTCCTCTCTGCTTACCAGTTTACTTATTTTTTTGCTAACTTGAATACTTAAACATATTTATCCAGTCATAGGATTGTAAAGTCTGTTTTCATCAAATGTCTGTTATCTTTGTGTGAGGTTTTCTTACCCCTCTAAGACACAAATGAAAGCTATATAAATACCCTTTCTTCAGAGTAATGCACTAAGGATGCCTCTAACGAACTTTGGTATACAGTTCAAAGGGTTTTGGAACTTTGATTACAACTCTCCTGCCTGATATACAAAGAGAAGACGTTTTGAACCGTGTTCCTAAACCTCTTAGGAAAAAGTATTCCAGAAAATCACTTAGTAATTAATGCATTCCAAATGGTTCAGAAACTTTCTTGATCAATATCCTATCTCAGAAAAGATGAGACCTTAGAAATCAATGCAGACAAATTCTCGTTGCCCTCCTTTTCACTGTTCTTGGGTTAAATTGGACAGGTAGGATGATAGGAAAGCAACTAAAAATAAAAATTCTCAAGCCTACATTTACTTGATGCCACTTGGGGTTGAATAAAATTTTCTCTCTGAACGAAGGACAAACTGACGAACGTAAGAATTGCATGATGACTTCCATTTCTACATTAAATCTCATGTTGTGATGATTCATTAAACAAACATCTGTGTTCAAATTTCCCTTCAGTACATTCCGTGGAGTCTGAATGCAGTTCCTCAGACCCCGTACCAGAAGGAACTGAAGGTTGAAAACAACCTTATCAACACATTTGAACATCTGCTCGCCGTGAATATTCCAAAATCTCATCTACCCAACTTTCTCCCTATTTTCTTTTGGTTCAGCCTGAAATGCAAAGCAGCCCTAACTTGCCATGGATTATGTTATCTTTATCCTTAGAAACACTTTCAGCCACAGAAATTGAAAAAATCATTATGTATTTACTCACTAGCCTATTTCTCACCTTTGTTTATTAATTTTTTAACCTTTGCCAAATTAGTTCTTGTCTTTTCCAGTCTCTTTAATTGTTTTTTTTGTTATTGTTATTGTTGCTTATACAATTCACAAATGAGAATTTACATCTCCAGTATTGTACTAGAGAGAACAATAAGAAAAGATTCAACTATCCTTACTATTATAAGAAAATAAACGAGAATAAGAGTGCTGTAGTATAAAAAGTGAATGAATATGTGTCATTATGAAGTAACATCATTACTTTTTTAAAGATAAAATTAAGTATTCTGGGATTGCTGAACTTACAACATCATTGCATAAACATTCCATGTGATTCTACTTCAATCATAACTTTAAACACAGGTTTAAAAATCTGTGTAATTTTTAATACAAGTTTGATTCGTATGCTAAGCGTGTTTCTGAGAATGAGCCAGGATGATGATACACAGATGATGTGGCACAGAGACTGGAAAATCATTTTGCAATATCAAACATGACTTACAGTCATTTGAGGGTCTGCCTCTCACTTGGTTGTATAATGCATGAAATACATTTTAATTTTCTATCTCTGTGCTTATAGCTCCAAAATTTTGTTGAAGAGCTCATTGAAACGCTGCTTGAGATTTCTTCAGTGCTTCTAATAGCCTTTGTCTGTAAGATAAAAAAGAAAAAAAAGAGGAGGGGCTGATGTATGCGGCGGCTGAATAAAATATTCTTTTTCTTAAAGGGCCAGAATTCCAATTAAAGGTGACAAATGAGTCGCCCATGATCAACCTCTCTGCCTCTCGTAGCCCACTAAAATGATAACTAAGAGAACCGAAAAAGATTTAAATCCACAAGGAAAAGGATAGCAGGCAGACAAAAGACGATGAGATGTACGGGTGGTTTTTTCTTTATTTTTTCTTTTGTGAAGAATTAAAACTGATTGACATCAGTTTCTGGAACAGCAGCACCGACCTGCAAATTATGTTAACTGCTAAAATGTAAAATTAATTAAATTTATAGCCTTTTGGAAAAAAGCACAGGAAATACCCTGAACACTACGTTGGTGAACTCAAAACTGAGAGTTCTGGCTGGGGACGTCAGGGAAAACGAAAGGTTTGGATGTCACGTAGTAATCAGCTCCGGAGCTTGACGTCTGCCCAGCACGTAAGACTTTTCTGAATGAATGGGGATAGTAATAGGAGTTTTCAAAATTATACGAAGAATTGTTGCAATATTCAGGAGATGTGAGTAATTCAATGTACCAGTATCTTCCAAGATAATAATATTGGCACAGAACCTATTAAAAGTGTAAGATAGACTCAGAGTTCCAAAGTAACACAGTAAGAATCAGTCTTTGATATGACTGCAGTTTCCACATTTCAACCAAGCCTAAGTTAAGATTTAGTGGCAAAGAAGCCTATCCATGAATATCTAAAAACCATCTATCTGTGCAAATCTGAGTTTATTTAAAATACGTCAAGCAAAATAATATTTTCCAACAGAATAAATACCAAAGTAGATAAATAATAAATTAATAAGATATTAAAAAGATATGGGAAATGATGCTACTTTTCTCATGAATATTTGTGTGTTTAGAAAAAATAATGTTTCTTAAACAAGCACTTACGTTAAAATGTAATAGATTATTCTCATTAAAAAAATGAATATATAAATAAACATGTTAAATTTTATCAGTCTTCATATTAATGTAACTATCAACAGATGTACCCACCCCCATGAAAATGCTCTTTGGGCCTGCGATATTTTTTAATAGTATAAAAGAAACTTGGGACCAAAAACTTTGAGAACTGTTGGATTGCAACAACTAACAAGCATTTTCATAAACAACAGAAACTGGAATTTCCCCTATCATTTCGAAACCGGTATTTTCTCACACTACCAAGCCACTCTTTCTTAACTTACGTTTTCGCTCAGATTTTTTCTGTATTTACACATCCGTCTTACAGAAAAGTGCACTGCGTGGACATAGGTGGGTCACAATGTTCTTCCGGGAGTCTGTGTGTGTGCAGTTTTTGTATGAGAGAGAATTTGCAGATGTCATAGGCGTGTTCACAAAGGCTAACGGTGATGTTAGCTCTTCACATACTAGTAGTTTATTCTGAGAAATCAAAATTGTAATACATGAATTTGTTCACAATGCTAATGATTTTAAAAATTTTTCTTAGCCTTGGCTAAGCACCCGTGGCTCAGTGACTAGGGTGCCGGCCACATACACCAAGGCTAGAGGGTTCGAGCCCGGCCAACAATGACAACTGCAACCAAAAAATAGCCGGGCATTGTGGGGGGCGCCTGTAGTCCCAGGTACTTGGGAGGCTAGGGCAAGAGAATCACTTAACCCCAAGAGTTTGAGGTTGCTGTGAGCTGTGATGTCACAGCACTCTACTGAGGGTGACATAGTGAAACTCTGTCTCAAAAAAAAAAATTCTTAGTTTTAATATTACTCTTAATCATTTATAAATAAGACGTTTTAAAATATAACTTTAAAAGTTGTACCAGATTACTTTTATTTGTGTACTCTAGTTGTATTAGAATATAAGCTCCCAGGACAATAAAGGATACCCTTTATTGCCCATTCTTACATGTCTCATAAGTATCTAGAAATATCCCTGGTACCAATAAATATTTTATTAATTCTTATATATAGCAGAAAAGTTGTAAAAAGAAGCACAGATAAGGTAGGAAAGTGGCATTGGATATTTCTCACTATTTCTTTACTCAAGCCTCTGTCTCGGTAATTCAACTCTACCCTTTCTGAAGTCTTTTCTCTTTTTCAAGTCCCAGAGTCCCCAAGGCTTGTTATCCAAACTTCTAAAGATACAATAAAAAATTCATATAGTGAAATTACAATAATACCAGTGATTCCCACCCCCCACCCCCAAATCTCTCCTATCTGGGCTTGTGTTTCATGAGAAAAGTTACAATATTAAAGTATTGTTTTCCAATTAGAAGATTAATTATCTTTTCTCCTATGATAAAATATAGAACATGATAAGAAATGGAGATTCCTTCTACGTTTTTAAAGCTAATATGTAATATCACATTCTGCCTGTGTCTTTTAGAAAGGAAAGATAGGGACAAACTGCAAAACAGAAAATAACAGGAGAGGAAGAGTATAAAATAAAGCCAAGTCAGTCACCTGGAGCAATGGTGATAAAGTGCAGAAATACACAAGGCAAAAACATACTGCAATGTATTTAAGTAACTACACGTGAAATAAGGGTGAACTCAGAGATGTGGGAGCAGCAGCCGATAAAAAGTATGTGATAAACTAGCAAAAGGCAAAAATAAGCTTCAAAACTACCTAAAGGTAGAAATCTATGGCTAAATGCTCTTAAATATCTAGGCAAAGTAAAATGGGAAAAAGTAATAAAAAGACCCAAATGCAAAAGGGAATTCTTTATATCATTTTGTCCCATATCCGATTATCTCAATGTGTTCACACAAAAAAAAAATTAAGAAAACCGTGGCACGTCAATTTCATGGATCATACACTAGATCCATAAGGAAAATATTAAAAATGCAGACTATATAGAAGGAAACCAAAAAATACAAGATGCATGATAATTATACTTCTATAAAAATATAAAATATGACCATATAATTAATCACTGGAAGCAGGAACAAAGAATATTTATATATTAGTTCAGGGATAAGATTTTCTGGATTTGAAACAGCCTTTGACAACATTTGTTAAATCTTGCAAGTTTTTTCCCTCCTAATTTCCTCAGCCTCAGTTTCCTTATTTGTGAATTAGGACTAATAACAGTGCCTCATTCTGCGTGTGAAGAGGCTTGAATAAGATAGACCATAGCTTGTCACATGACTGGCACTCAGTAACTGCTAGATATAATTAGTAACTTTGAGTAGCAGAAGAAAACGGAAAAAGTAAAAGGACCTGCTATCTGTAGATGGATGATTGTGATTTTTTAAAGCGACTGTATACTACAGTCTGCCTCCAGTAGTTCCCTTTCTGCACCTGGGTGAGGGACTTAGCAGCTGGGCAAATGAATGTAGTGTGTACCAAAAGATTCATTTTGAAAATCAAGTAAGATAAAACCTAAAAACAATGCTTGACACGTATTTAGAACTCAATTTCATTAATTTTCATAGTATTTTACTCATTCTCATTATAATAAACTTGTTTTAAGCGTATCATAAGGTTCTTTTTTTTACTTAAAAAATATGTGCCATTTTTCAAATATAAATTCAGGATTGAAATGTCTAAGGAAGATAAGCTACCCTGACCTTCAAAAATAACCCATTCCCATTTTACTTTTTCCAAATTTTATTAATCCTTCTAGAAGGCAGTGTGTAGCCATTGTATTGTGCAAGACTGTACTGTGATATTTAAGCTCATTTTGTGTGTATGTTAAAATATATGGGAATATCCGCTTGTAAACTTGGAGAAGCACAGACCATTTGTTTTCATATCCTTGACATTTTATACATTATATTTTCATTTCAATGTTTATGAGTTTTATGATAGGAAGTGAATGCACACTATGTAAGAAATGAGAATGAATACTCCAGAAAAAATGCAATCTAGAAGATATATCATCTTAAGGTCAAGCAATGTAAGTTCCCCACAATTTCTATTTTTCTATACACAAACTAAAAGAAATAAGAGAAATGAAACAAGAGAAATGTCAAGGGTAACTTCAGATTTATTCACAACTGCGCATAATAAACTAGATGCTTCAGAAACTGAAGAGTGTAACGAAGGTACAAAAAGAGGAAAGCAAAGTAAGAGTGCACAAAGATTAAGTCTGTAAAAAAGAATCCCTGTTTCTTAAATAAAACTTTTAGCTACACATAAAAGACTGAAAGTATAAATGTCTTATCACAATAATTAAGTAAATGAGGTGAGGGATATATTAATCAGTACAATGTAAACATTCCAAATTGTATATGAAATCAGCACATTGTACCCCATAAATGCATTAATGTATACATGATCTCCCTCTTTGTGATTTAATAAAAAAATAAATAAATAAGATTTTGAAAAAAAAAGACTAAAACCAAACCCACACCTCTCACAAATTACAAAAATTAACTCATGCTGGATAAAAGATTAAACCTGAGACATGAAACAATAAAAGTGTAGGAAAAACCTTTAATGATATTAGCCTTAGGTAAGAACTCATCAAAAAGACCCCACTGGCAACTGCAGCAACACAAAACTAAATAAATGGGACCTAATCAAGGTAAAAACCTTCTGCACAGCTAAGAACACAATCAATAAAGCAAGTAGACGGCCTTCCGAATGGGAAAGATACCTGCATGTTATGAATCAGACCAAGGGTTAGTGAACAGAATATGCAAAGAACTCAAGCAAATCAACTAGAAAAGAGCAAACAATCTAATTAATCACCAGGCAAGAGAAATGAACAGAATCTTCTCCCAAGAAAGCAGAATGGCCAAATAGCACATGAAAAAATTTTCATTGTCCCTAATCATTAAAGAAATACAGATCAAAAGCCCTTTGAAATATTGCTTAACTCCAATGAGCAGAACTACTTCCAAAGGTTTCAGAGCTGCAGATGGGGCCGTGGGTGTGGAGAGAAGGGTACACTTAATGCTCTGTTCATGCGACTACAAATGAGTGCAGCCTTTTTTGGAAAGTATGGAGATCCTCAAGAAACTAAACTTAGACTTCCGATTGGATCCTGTAATCTAATTACTAGGCATCTACCCAGAAGAAAAAAAAAATCATTTTACCATAAGGACATTTGCACTTGAATGTTCGTGTAGCTCAATTCTCAATTGCGAAAATGTGGAATCAACCCAAGAGCCCATTAACCCATCAACAGATTAAGAAACTGTGATACATTGAAACACGGGATATTATTCATTAAAACAATGGAGACTTTGCATCTTTTACATCTACTTGGATGGATTTGGAGAACATTCTCCTAAGTATTTCAAGAATAGAAAATGGAGCATTCCACGTGTTCAGTACTTACCTGAAAATAGCAAAACAATAGGCCCACGTGAGAGAAAAACATAATTAAATTTAAGAAGTGGGGATGGAGAGGGATCTCTGTAAGTTCTCATCTGTCTGGTACAATGTAGTCATATAGGGCACACTTCTTGGTAAAGGACTCAATTACGACACAGATGTTGGAATTTACCTTACAAATAACATAATATAATCATTTGTACTCTCATATTAACCAAAATACAGAGGGATATACTTTAACCAAAATACGTATATTGCTGTATCAATAGCTCTGATATTTATATCTATATCTATATATTACTGTTACTTTTTTTTAACAAATTAAGGTACCCTGCCAGTATACCATGTTATCTCAGCTTGCTTATCCTTACCGCTACAATCAGGTCTCCTAAAAAATATAGATAAATGTTACTATATCAGCAGGGCATACCTTTAGGAATTCCAAATCCAAATCAAATATACACATTAATTTTATATTACGATTGCTAAAATATTATTGTAGCTATTACAAAATGGTATATTCTATAATGACATAACCAAATTTTTGCCTTGATAAAGGAGAAAAAAAGTTAAGAAGTAAGTACACCTTACTGTACAGTTGTTTAACAGCACGGACTCCAAGGTCACAGCACTATCTATGGATGTAACTCGGCCACTTGCTGTGACCTTAGACAAATGTTGTAAGATCCGTACTTGTTCATTTTTTCCTTTGTAAAATGAAAATAATTATAATTTCCTTTACTACTAATGCAATTCTTATGACTATTATGAATATTGAATTAGTACACACATATGTAGTTCCCAGAAATAGTGGCTAGCAAACAATAAGGTCACTGTAAGCAATACCTATTATTAATATATATAAATTAATATATACAAATATCTACAGGTCTTAAAGCATATAAATTATTGTGGATTTTTTTTCAGTAATATACCAATAATCTTTCCTTTGCCTATTATCACCAAAATATTTTAAGCCATGGAATTTCTGAACTGCCGAAGTTAATATGTATTTGGCAGAGCTATTCACGGCTGATTATGTAGAAGTTTTGGCACAGGTTGGTAAATTAATATTTCCTTTCAGGTTATTATATTATACCAGTAAATCTATAATAATATCATTCACAAATAAAGAATAATAAGTCATTCAATAGCTTTTAAACAATGTGGCAAATACAAGGTGACAGAAATATTTCACTTCATCAATGGAATATAGCAAAATATTACATTCTGACTACAATTTATCCCTTTGTCTATGGGAGAACTTTTCTAGCTGCTAAATTATTAGTTGTATACCTTTGTACTAGTTATTTACCTAAATCTTAGTTTCTCATCCAAAAAAAGTTGATAAGATGGAATGTTTCTCAGAGTGGTGTAAATGACAAATGTAGCCACTTACTAAAAATGTAATATAGCAATATGAGGTCAGAAAATTAAAATCGTGAGCTTCTAGAGAAAGATTGCTACATACCTTACTGGTGACTATCACTATGGGTATGCTCTCCAGCAAGCTATGCACTGATGCCAGGACCTAGTCCATCCTTCAGAACAATTTTGTAACTCTTTCTGGAATGGCCTTCAGAGCTATTATTGTATCAGGTCTGACAATGAAGTTTGCAAACTCGTCCTGGAAAAAGTGCTACATACTCATTGCTGAGTAGGTAGTGGTCACCAGGTGGCCAAGGGGAGGACTTCGAAGATGACTGTAGTAATATTCAGCAATGAGGTATGTAGCGCTTTTTCTGGGATGAGTTTGCATACTTCATTGTCCTCATATTCAATTATTTAACTTGTTATCCAGACTCCAAATCTAGTCACCATTTCTTTTTCTCTTTTCCTCAGGACTAATCCTTTTGGTGCTATCCTCAAAATATTCTCAACTCCACATTTTTTTATGACATTTCTACAGCCACCCCTTACTTCAAGCTTCAACATCCTTAAGCTGAACTCCCTGGAGGGTTATGCAAACAGGGCAATTGGTTTCCCTCTTATACCCACATGTTGTACAAACTACTCTCCTCACACTTGCCAGAGAATGCTTTTAAAATATGATTTAAATCATGTCAATCTACATCTATGCCCATAAGATTTCACTGTGGTGGTTCATCTTGGCATTTATTTTTTTTTTAATTTTATTTTTTGAGACAGAACCTCAAGCTGTCACCCTGGATAGAGTGCAGTGGCATCACAGCTCACAGCAACCTCCAGTTCCTGGGCTCAAGAGAGTCTCCTGCCTCTGCCTCCCAAGTAGCTGGGACTACAGGCGCTGGCCACAACGCCTGGCTATTTTTTGGTTGCAGCCGTCATTGTTGTTTGGGGGACTGGGCTGGATTCGAACCCGCCAGCTCAGGTGTACGTGGCTGGCACCTTAGCCCGTTGAGCCACAGGCGCCGACCCTCATCATGGCATTTAGAATAACATCCAAAGGCTTTAAGTAAACCTGGCTACTCTTCCACTTGCTTACGATGAATTATCTACTTTTATCTTCTTAATGGTCTTTGAAAAAGCCAAACAAATGTCTATCTTGTGACCTTTGCACTTCCGTTCTTGGCTTGACCAGTTATTGCCCAGATATTTACAGGACTGAATATTTCAGCTCACTTGGGCCTCTGCCCACATTTTGGCTACTCTAGATTCCTTACTGTCCTCATCCTTCTAATGCACTGCTTGACGTATAATAGTGAACTAAATGAACACAATACTCTGTTTTGCATCCCATGGGCCTAGAATAGGGCCTGGCATGCAGTAGAAACTGCATTAACTCATTAACCAATTTCTATTATAGTTATTATCTAAATGAAACTAAATATACAGAATATTTATTTTTCTAATTATAAAATTGTAACTGCTAAATTTATAAATTTTAGAAAATAAAGAAACATATTTGGCAAAATCATATTGTCAAGAAACAATGTAAGAGCAAGAATATATTATTGAAAGTCTTTGACATATTTCCTTTCAGACTACGTTTAATGCATTAATGTTAAAAGAATTGATATGAAGGGTTACTCAAGATTATGTCAGCATAAAGCTACTGAAGTCACCGTTAGCTCCCACTTGCTGCTTCCTCCCAAGGTGGCAGGCAGTTGCAGAAATCAGAGGATGTTGTTCATAACTAAGAGGACTGTGAATAACCTGACAATACCCAGACCCACTCCAAATATACCATCGTCAACAAAGTCCACGCTTATCCACTATATTGGAGGAAAGATAACATGCCCCCAACATTTTCTCCCTGAGTCTCTTCACCTCTACAAATGAAAAATGTTTTCCTCAGCTCCTACATCAATAATTCCAATAATATTATTAGTTTATAATCTGTATCCCCTAAAATTTTAATCATACTTGATTACCGTTTATTATAATTTCACAATTGTTTGAAAATTTCCCCTTCTTTTCATCTTTACTTACAGCCATTCATCTCACTCCTCTTTTGCTGCAATCATCTACATTCTTTTTTTTTTAATTTTATTTTATTATTATTATTTTTTTTGAGACAGAGCCTCAAGCTGTCAGTGAGTGCAGTGGCATCACAGCTCACAGCAACCTCCAACTCTTGGGCTCAAGCGAGTCTCTTGCCTCTGCCTCCCAAGTAGCTGGGACTACAGGCGCCCGCCACAATGCCTGGCCATTTTTTGGTTGCAGCCGTCATTGCTGTTTGGTGGGCCCGGGCTGGATTCGAACCCGCCAGCTCAGATGTACGTGGCTGGTGCCTTAGCCCGCTGAGCCACAGGCGCCGAGCCCTACATTCTTTTTCTTTCTTTTTTTTTTTCATTAATCAAACCCAGGCAACATTTGAATTGGCCACCCCTGGTGTACAGGGCCAGCATGCCAACCACTGAGCTATGGCACCCAGCTTAACAACCTACATTCTTGCTTCTCTCTAATTTATTTTGCACATAAAAGTCAGGAGTTTTTATTTTAGCCTAAATGGTTGGCCCTTCCATTATACTTTTGCATTTTCAAAGATTAGAAGCACAAGATGTGGCAGTTGACTGTATAAGGTAAATAAGTATAAGGAAAATAGGTGGGTATTTTACTTACTCAAGAAATAGTCTGAGCAGAGATACCTAGCAAGCAGTTAGAGCATTGGTCAGATATTTTAGAAAACCTAACAATTATCATGTTTCCAATACATTAAGTTCTTTAAAAAAAACTACAGTGGAACCTCTGTAAGTTGACCACCCAAGGAACTACAATAAAATGGTCAACATAAGAAACTAGGCCTACTTTGCTGATACGTACATGTGATGAATGGTCAATCTATGAAAATTAGGTCAACTTAAGGAGGTGGTCAATTACGGAGGTTCTAGTGGATATTAGAATGAAAGTAATATTCAGTGAAGTTGAGCTCAGAAACATAATCTAAAGGTGAAAGAAAAAAGGGCCACTGCAGAAAGTCAAAAAAATGGAAACAAAACAAAACAAAACAAATGAAAAAAATAAAAAGCCAAGGTCCAGAAGTAAGGCTCATTTTCAAAATGAATTGGATACTAGAGAAAACTCTAAATTTAACTTCATGCAGTTATCCTAACCCTGAGCTAAACTTCTTCATGCTAATAAATTATCACCAGTCTTTACCAGGTAGAAATGGGAAATCTGCTATTACAGCACAGTCTCTTGCTTTCTCTCTCTCCTGCTCTCTCCCTCTCTCTCTTTCTCTCTCTCTTATTTTAAAATTATTTTTTATTAAATCATAACTGTATACATTTATGGGGTACAATGTGATGATTTGATATACAATGTGGAATGCGTAAATCAAACTAATTAACATAACCTTCACCTCACTTATTTTTGTGGTCAGACATTTATAATATACTCTTAGTTGTTTTGGAATGTACCTTTGCATTGTGTACATTAGGTGACATCCTGTCAAATATGCTCCCTCTGCTCACCTTTCTCCCTCTCCTCCCATCTCCCTTTCTTTCTTTCTGGGCTATCTTTGTGTTTTACCATTCGTATGAATGTGTAAGTGTTTATATGGAGTCAGAAAAAACCCTGAATAGCCGATACACTCCTTAGAAATAAAAACAAATCAGAAGGCATCATGTTATCAGACTTAAGGTTATACTACAAATCTATAGTGATCAAAACAGCATGGTACTGGTACAAAAATAGAGATGTAGACGTATGGAACAGAATAGAGAACAAAAAGATGAACCCAGCCTATAGTCTTTTGATCTTTGATAAGTCTAATGAAAACATACATGGGGGATATATTCCCTATTTAACAAACATTACTGGGAGAACTGGCTAGCAAATATAGAAGACTGAAACTGGACCCTCACCTTTCACCACTAACAAAAATTGATTCACTTTGGATAAAAGATTTGAACTTATAACATGAAACTATAAAAATACTAGAATAGAGTGCAGGGAAAATGCTTGAAGATATGACCTGGGAAAATCTGTCTCTCATTTCTGTCTCTCATCCATGCAGTTCTACAATCTGGTAGACTAAAGAAAAACTACCAGGAGCTATTAACTTTCCCTCAATATGAGTATAGTTCTATTTATATTGTATATTTCTGTCTTATTCCTTAGACATTTTATCAAGGGTATTAATACTACATAAAAAGCCAGAGTAATATGAAAGATATCTTTTTTATCAACATCATGCTGACCTAAATGTTACAGTTTTATTTTAATTTGTGAATCTTTTTGCATTTTCTTCACTTTACAGAAGTAGTCTTTTAAATTCATCTTCAAAACCTGTTATTTTTCTCAATCTTTTCTCTTTAAGATATTATTTTTAAAAAACCAAACATTCCTCTTTAGGATATCAAATGACGCAGGTATGGGCTCACCCTTTCATAGTCCCCAATTCTCCTATTTTATTTAACTGAAAACACTTGTACACAGATAACGATAGGAAACTGACAAATGTTAACTGACAAGCACCTGGTACTTATTAAATAAGATCTACAACTGATAATAAATCATATGCCTTATTTTCAGCTATAAAATTCAACACAAAGACCCTCATTAAAACACTTTTAAAATACAGAAAATAAAATATTGTGATGGAACTATAATTTAACAAAATAAATATTCTGGAAAGTGCCTGTGGCTCAAAGGAGTATGGCGCTGGCCCCATATGCTGGAGGTGGAGGGTTCAAACCCAGCCCCAGCCAAAAACTGCAAAAAAAATAAAATAAAATAAATATTCTAAAAATAAAATTTAATAATATTCTTGTTTTGTTTTGTTTTTTTGTCCTTTCCATAAAAAACAATGTCTTATTTCACCTGGAACAATTACTGTGTTTATTTCTCCAGCTTGGCTGATAATCTTCTCAGTAATGTTAACTAATTATTGCAACCAACCCATTTCTGCCTGACCCAATATGATAACAAATCAATCACTTTTCCATGTAGAGATTATTATCATTGGATGTTAAATTATTTTCTCTTCAACAAGAAACAACTGAATTGAGATAAGACCATGATTTTTAAAAAAGCTTTACACTCACCCGGAGACTCACCCCTTTGAGTAAACTGCAAGCAGTTAAATAGTAGCCTGATCTAATGATTAAAGAGTAATCAATACTAGAAAAAGAAAAGGAGCTGAGGACAGCAAAACATTGATTTTCCAATGGCATCTAATTTATACACTTATGAAACATCTGCTCTCTTAAAGTTCTGCTTTTTTAAATGAATTCCCACCTTATGCTTTAAAATTTTTTAGATTGCTTTCTGTGCAGCAGTCAGAAAATAAGTAAAAGTACATTCAGCAATGTGGATTGAAAAATATGGGCAAATTTTATCCAAAAAGGAAAGGAAGGAAGGAAAATAAATTTTCTCTGCCCTAATTACACATACAAATACTCCTACATATGAACTCCAAATATTTCTATTTGCTTTCCTTAAGAGATAGCATTTTAGTCAGTTACAAATACTATTTAGAAATTGTCCAGATGAAAGTTCAGACTTCCTACTGTCAGTAGGCAATTCCGATATCTACAGATATAATTACTCGATATCTGTGAAGTGTGTGCCCCCCAACTCCATGCCTTAACTCAATTAAAGTACTGCTTTGGGTGGGAAGTCCTGCATCTATCACCTTCTGAGAAGCCACAACTAAACTATTGGATGAATCTGTCAGGCTGTCATAAAAACATACCGCAGACAAGGTGGCATCAACACAGGGATTTATTTTCTCACATTTCTGGAAGTTAGAAGTCCAAGATTAGGGTACCAGCATCGTCAGTTTCCAGGGACCACGTCCCCTGGGCTAAGGTGGACGCCAGCTTGCTAAGTGCTCCCAGGACCTCTTCTTTGGCTCTTGTTGAGAGGCAAGACCCTGAGAGTGTCTGTTTTTATAAAGATACTAATTCTACTGGGTTATTTAACTTTAATTACTTACTTAGAGGTCCTGCCTCCAAAGGCAGCCACACTGGGAGTTGGGGCTTTAACTCCCACAATTCTGAGAGGGACACAAACATTACTCATTCTCACGAAAAGCGCATCATAAGATGAGGGAGGTAATGAGGGGAAATATTCAGGGGCTCTGCTTTAAATATTTAACCTAGTACATGCTTTCAAATATAAATATAATATAGTCAATTATCAACACAAGAGGGGTATGAAAAATAACATGTAACCTTCAAATATGGAAAAGTTTTTACTTTAATAAACTTTGTCTGCCCAATGTTATTACAATGTACATGGTAGAGAATGGATTTCATGAAAAATCTTTTCAATTTAAACATAAGGATGCAGCATCTGGATTTTTTTTTTAATTCCATGCAAGTTACCAAAATAAAATCATAACATAATGAAGAATATATTTTTTATTTATTTATACAGCAATATCAGCAGCAGTCTTCAATTCATTCTAAGGTTAGATACAGGTTATTATGAATCACGCTGGCGCAGTTTTGAGTAAAATGGCCTTTGACCTTCGCATCTCCAGATGTTACTGTTTGCTGTTTAATAGTCAAAACAGAGCTGTAACCCACACTGAGACCTGGCAGAAAGGCACAGTACAGTAGATCAGGCTATTCATTTTATATATCAACAGAGTTTGGGTGTGTCCCTAGTCAGCATGTTCTCATAAATCATTATTATACACATTTTTTAAGGATTCTTTGAATTAATGGCTGTATGTTATTCTCTTTCTTTCTTTCCCCTCATACTAATTTAAGTAACTTGTCACAACTGCATCAGCTAAAAATACAACTTAATTCATTGAACTCAAGAAAGACAGAGAATAACAGTTCACATTAATTCCTCTACCTTTCTACGTATCAGGAGAAAATGTTGGCACCCTTCAAATGTAGATGTCAAACAAAATTTAGGATCGGTACTGTATAAATGAGAGGTAACACACATTATTTAATTTAGATTTTATTTAGAGAACCCTTTTGAAATAAGGTTATTACCAGTAGCTTTTTAATGTATGAAATGCATTTCTAAAAACAACACAGAAGTTATCATTAAGGATTTTTAATTTGTTTGAGAGGATCATCATATAGGAATCGGATTTCTTTAGTTCTTTTTATTTGTAAGTGGAAAAAAAAATTTACTTCCTAATGTCTAGCAGGGTATTTCACTCTCAACAACCTTAAAGTCCTAAAATCTTGGCAAAAATAAATCACCACTACATATGAATATGCTATATATATTTAATACATACTCCAAGGTAAAAATTCTCATATTCATTCCCATATCTACAATTTACAACCTACTATGTATTTATATTTCAGTGTACGGGGGAGGTTTCTTTTAAATACATGAAATGCATTTGTAAATTTGACAAACACTTTTAATTCATTGACTTTTTATATATAAAGTTTTATATTTTATTAATACTATTATTTGATTTTGAAGTAAAGAAATAGTTAAGAAATATAAGTATCTCAAGAATGAAAGAAAAAATATCCAATGTACTCGGTACTTTTATGAAACCAATTTATATTTACCCACAGTTTCTTATGAAAGATAGATCACGACTATAACCCAGAAAGAATGAAAGAAATGGATTGGAAAGGGAGGGGAAGGGGGAGGTTGGACAGAGGGAGGGTAAAAAGCAGGACCACACCTAGGAGCATATTGCAAGGGTACAAGTCAAATCTATCAAGTATAGAACATAAATGTCTTAACACAATAATCAAGTAAATGAGGAGAAAGCTATATTAATTAGTTTGATGTAATTGTATAAACACATTGATTTTTTGACAAATTGTATAAAAAATCAACACATCATATCCCAAAATTGTGTAAAACACAACACATTGTATCCCAAATTGTATAAAAAATCAACACATTGTCCCCAACAAATGCATAAATGTATTTATGATCTATGTGTACATGACTTAATAAAAGGAAAACAAAACAATAATAAAGGCTTGTGGACTTTCACCACCACAGAGGATTTTCCTCTGCAATAAGGGATGCAAGCCCTGCTGCCCATATGTTAGGGCTTGAGCTGTTCCCTTGGTCTCTGCCCCAGCCAAATGCAAATCTCCACGACTGGTGTCTGCTTCATCTCTTAAATGGGCAGGACCTGGGAGATGTATCTTTCCCAGGCCTTACCATAGTCTCTTTTATGGCCATTATTTTCCTCAGAGTGTTCACAGACTCAGCAGG
Organism: Perodicticus potto; assembly: GCA_963574655.1. NCBI lineage: Eukaryota > Metazoa > Chordata > Mammalia > Primates > Lorisidae > Perodicticus > Perodicticus potto. The sequence goes on from CAUYRH010094750.1 coordinate 19,304, forward strand.
GTACTTGTGTAAGCTGTATCCCCCAAAGGCCAGAGTTTCAGGAAAGGCCAGAAACTTGTTCAGGTAAAGAATTTAGCAATTGCTGGCTTAAAGGTAAATTAGCTGACTTTTCTCTGTTCCCATTCCTTCAGATTACTTTTTAATTTTCCCCTTTTCTAGGGGGTGCCCTCCCTTGCCAAGAATGGGATCTTCGGTCCCCTTTCTGCCTGCCCTCAGGTATTATTTGAGTTAAACTATTTCAGCATATAATAGTTGTTTTATATATAACTTTACATTTAAATTATCATTTTGATAGTGAAAGTAAATTATATATAAATTATATATGAATACTTAATAAAGATCTATTTAGGGTAAACATCCTTACTTTGTAAGAAATTGAAAATAAAATAGAATAATCACTCTCACTCTCAGTATGAATAAGTTATCTATTTGACACTTAATATTTCTCAAGTACCTCAAATAATAAAAAAATCATTTTTACTCTGCACCTAGATTAATCTTAAGGTATGTCGGTTTAGTCACCTGGAATCAGAATAACTATATCCCAAACACTCCAGAGCTGCACTAGACGTGTTCATCACATTTGATTATTGAACACTTGAAATGAAACTAATCTGAATTGTATACAGTGCAAAAATGGAATTTTGAAAACTTACTACAATGAAAGAAGATAAAATATATCAATAATATATATTTTAAGTACATATTGAAATGATTTTAAAATATTGGGTTAAATAAAATCCATCATTAAAGTTAATTTTACCATTTTATCTTACTTTTATTTTAACTCTTATTACTCTTATTACTTATGTAATTAGCATTACATAATAGACTTTGTGCAAGAATGCAATCATTCTTGGAAGAATTAAAAGCTATCAAAGGGCCAGATGGTGAATGGGAAGTTATTTCTGATAGTGAATGTAAATAAATTGATTTCAAGGGGAGACAAATATGGGAGAAACAGCTAAGCAGATAAAATCCCCAGGATATAATCCTCTCACTACTTGATTTTGGAAATTATTTAGCAGAGTATAAACACAGAAAAGAGTAGGTTTTACCCAATTTTGTAGCTATTATGAATCCTGTAAAAAAGAAATGCAGATCTAGCCAAAATAGCACATTTCTATTCTGGTCCCATGGAGTTGTCTGGGACATAAAATTAGTATATAAAGTGGCACATGTACACATAGTTTAGACATTCGAAACACATATTCAAAAACCCAGTTTAAAGGGAACACCTGTACAGCATTTTATTTTTCATTTTAACTTCCCAAATTGACTTTTCTCAGTTTCAAAAAAAAGAAATGAATGCCCTTTCCTTACTTTATTACTGATGATATCAGAACTGAAAAATAACAAATAAATATTTGTCATAAATTTACCAAATAAAAAGTTTTGTTATTATAAGATAATACTATTTCTAATCATAATTTTTTATCTTTTTCAGGATATGACAAGTCATTTTACAATTAAATGACTCTCTTTAACATTCTCTTTTTCATTTCTCCATATTTTCTCACATACCAAAATGCATTATTGTCATGTGACCTACAATAAGTCTATGTCGCCCCGATAAGAAAAAGGAATTCAATGAAAAAAGCCAACAATTCCATACATCAATGGGGAAGAGGGATGAACAGAACCTTCTCTAAAGAAGACAGATGAATGGCTAGCAAATATATGAAAAAATACTCATCATCCCTAATTGTTAAAGAAATGCAAATTAAAACCACCCTGCGATATCATCTAACCTCAGCAAAAATGGCCCATAACACAAAATCTCAAAACTGCAGATGCTGGCAACACTTCAAAACTGCTGATGGGACTGCAAACTAATACAACCTTTTTAGAAGAAAGTATGGAAAAACCTCAAAGAACTTAACCTAGACCTCGCATTTGATCCTGCAATCCCATACTGGGCATCTATCCAGATGGAAAAAAAACCCCAAAAAACAGCTTTTATTATAAAGACACTTGTACTAAACTGTTTATCGAAGCTCAATTTACAATCATCAAAATCTGGAAATAGCCTAAATGCCCCTCCACCTAGGAATGGATTGGCAAGCTATGGTATATGTATACCTTGGACTACTATTCAGCCATTAAAAAAAAAAAATGGAGATTTTGCTGCATTTGTATTAACCTAGATGGAGATGGAACATATTATTCTTAGTGAAGCATCACAGGAATGGAGAAGCATGAATCCTATGGATTCAACTTCGATATGAGGAGAATTAATGACAGTCAATGACACGGGGGGAGTGCGGGAAGGGGAGAGCAGAGAGAGAGAGAAGGGGGGAGAAATGGGGGAAAGGAAGAGAAAAAAAAGAAAATAGCGACTAATTCTCACATAAATTGGAGTTAATTTTGACCAAAGTACATTATTTGAACAATAATTTTTAATTCTACTTGTTAATATGTTGTTTAAGATATTGTATCCTCATTTATAAGTGAAATATGCCTGTAATTTCCCTTTATAGTAATATTTTTTTTAAAAAAAGGAAATGAGATTTTCTTTTCCTGTAAAATGTGGTTTTCAATTTACAGATATATAAGACCACACTGTAATATAAAGAATCTTCATACAAGTAAAGAAATATATCTCCTAAGGAAAAAAAAATAAGAAAAAGGAATTCAATAACAGTAACAAAGGATTGACAAGTGTGTAAAAGGACACAAAAGGCACAATGACCAGTAGTGCATTGCTCAGCTCTCTGTCATACACATTAGAGGTGTATTAGTTTTTTATCTTCTCACAGAAACATCTGGAGATTTATAAGCTTTCCATAAGTCTTTACCTCTGTTGTCTAGGATAGCACTATTTAAAATGCAATAACTATTTCCAGAACATTTTGCAGAATGTCCAGGTGCAGTCTCTGAAAGTGCATTTTCAAAAATGCATGACACAAACTTGTATTCTCATCTTACTTTTGAATGAATATACCTCCTTTTCTAAATTGTTGTAAAATCTTTTGTATCTATAAAATGTGTTTTGCATGTAGTATGTAGTCTATCTATTTAAATAACATACGTTATTTAAATGGAATAATACTTGACATTGACAATTATATACTGAATGATGGAACATTTTTGAGGTCTTTGGCAGATTCTCATGGTTGGCTAATCAAATTTCCATTCCTAAAAATACTCTGCCTCTTCCATCTACGAACTTGGGAAATTAGGAAAGTTAAGTTTTACTCCTCCACCCTTCATTGCCCTCAGAGAGGGTCACATGACACAGTTCTGGACAATAAGATTTACATACATAAAAGTTTGCAAGGGGAGCTCACGAAAAAATTTTTGCTTTCTAAAAAAAGGGCCAGGTATATGTCAATCCAACCTTTCCCTTCTTCCTTCCATAAATATAGATATTATTATATTACTGGATCCATTGCAGTCATCTTGGGATCTTGGACAGAGGCCAAGAGAATTGCAGATATAGCAGTAAGGCTTATTGAGCTCTTGTGGCCATTATCATCTTTACCTCAGTTTGTTTAGTGATTTAAAAAATAAGAACAAAAATTAATTTGTCTAAGGCATTACTGGATGAGGTTTCCGTGATGATGACCAAGGAAAACAATATACCATTAAAATGTTTCAAAAGCCAGGTGTGGCTATCACTCAAATATGGTGATTACACCCATTGTTATATTGAATCACCTTCTTATCCCAATTCTCTGATTTCAGCTGCATCTATCGACCATGTAAAGCCAATGATCGTAAGAAGACTATGGTCATAAAAGTTTTTCATAAATATTTTTTACAAAATGTTAAATCTATAGGGTACTTAGAGAAAAAAAGGCAACATTGTTAATAGAATTTGGACATAGATTAAATTCCCCTAACTTCAAATCCTCTGGATGGTGCATTTTGGTTTAGGAAAGAAATAATGATAAGAGTAATTTATTCCAAGGATCCAAAGTTTTTATCTCTCATTTCATGTCTTTTATATAATGTTAAGAAAAAAATGCATCAAGCAAGGGAAACTGAATAATAATCTAGTAGCTCATGATTTTAGCAATTATTGTATCTTAATTTTTATCAATGTCTTTGTCATTTATTTCTGTCTAAGGCATGATGGCTAAGGTTACACTTAACATATAATTTAACATATAATTTGAATTGTTTAAAATATAATTTGTAAACAGTGACACTTTTCTGTGTCCAGATGCCAAATAACGAGGTTCCTCCCCAATAGATTTCCCAGACCTCATCTCTGCCCGTGTATTGTAAAATAGTTCCCTCCAGGCATTTTTGCAGGTTCAGAAAACAGTTTTGCGACCATTAGCTTCACCATGTCGGGTCAGAGGCGCTTCATAAACCCTTGCATGGCCATTTTAATTTTATGGTTTATATTGAGAAAAAGTCAGAAAGTACTCTAAACCATAAAAATAATCAAAGACTAACAGGCCCGTGCTTTACAAAGGCATATTTTCCACTATTTGAATATTTCAAGGCCTGAATCAATTTATGGAATATGTCATAACCCCTTTTAAATTTCTGGATCCTTCAAACAAGGCAAGAATGATGAAAAATACCCATGAAAACTTCATAGGAAACTGCCTGAGCAAACATAGTGGAGAAATAATAGTATTTGTATATAACTTTATTTTGTTTTATATTAAAAAAAGATATGTGGAATATTTAGTATGTAAAAGTACAATAAAAAAGACTTTTTTCACAGGAAACATTTTTGTGTAAATTAATTAAATCTTCACTAACATAGTGAAGTTGAACAATAAAACAGTCATAGATAAAATATTGAAGATACAAGTTTGTGGCTCAGCGCCTGTGGCTCAAAGGGCTAAGGCGCCAGCCACGTACACCTGAGATGGCAGGTTCGAATCCAGCCCAGGCCCACCAAACGACAATGACGGCTGCAACCAAAAAATGGCTGGGAGTTGTGATGGGTGCCTGTAGTCACAGCTACGTGGGAGGCGGAGGCAGGAAACTTGCTTGAGCCTAGGAATTGGAGCTTGCTGTGAGCTGTGATGCCACAGCACTCTATCCAGGGTGACAGCTTGAGGGTCTGTCTCAAAAAAAAAGAAAAAAGATACAAGTTTTTCCTACAATGTACATAATCATAACTATATTAACAGTTACATTTACTTCCACCTTTAAGTGAGATATTGAACTAGAAAGATAGCTATAAAGCATAACAAATTATAAAAAACTTAAAGTCGGATTCATTTAGTTATCCTAATTACTATTGCCCTTCAAGAAAATTATCTCTTAAAAAATCTATGAAATCCTTCATACGTAAAACAGAATAAATAGGTATAACATATAAAATTCACCAAAAACTTGTGAATTCAGCACAGCATATCATATAAATTTTGAATGTTCTTATCTTTATCCCTTTGGTTTCACTGCCTAAAATTTACTATTCATCATTTCCTTTCTTTATCATTTTAAGTAAATAATAGGTTATATAATTTTGTCCATGGCTGATCTCTATCTAAACTGAATCCTGCCATATGGACTTCATAGCACTCACTGTTTGTTTTGCACTTTATATTCCCCACTTCTTCTGTAGTTATCTCCTCTTTTCATTCTGAGTAATTTTATGTGTATCTATTCTGGAGATTTTTTCCCATAAGACTCTTGTAGAGTCAGTTAATTTTTTTCAACTTTTCCAAGCAGTAACTTCCCATTTATTGATCCTCTATTTACTTGTTAGTCATAACTCTTCAATCCTTGCTTTTCTCTTGATTATTTCTTTTTTTATACTTTCGATGTCTTATTTTACCTTGTGTATAACATCTAAATTAGAACCCAAGGCTATGATTTTTAATCTTTTTTTCTCTTTTAAATAACATGTATTAAGTGCTATAAGATGTCCTATAAATCCATTGATGTTGTTTTTACCTACAAATTTTGACATGCTTAATACCATACAGAAACTCATCTCCCTTTGGGTAAATTACAGATGTGCCACTGTTCTCTAGTTGAGAGAGAACTTCCTTCCTTCTGTCCTCTCTGTTGCCACTGAGCAGTAAGTCCAGATTCTTGCTGGCAATGATACTTTTTTCTTTACATACCACTAAGTTATTTTTCTTGACTTCAAAGCTATAACATTTCTTTACAATTAGTCCTGCTTAGAATGTGTTGGACTATATGAATCTGAGAATCCATAGGAATACTATGACACCTTCCTTGAGCTCAAGTTTCTTATAGAAAAGTGTGCATTGCCATGCTTTGGCCAGCTGCCTGGGAAGATCAAGAGTGGGACTTATGTGAAGGTTGAGCTCACTGACTCACTTCTGTGCTGCCTACATGGAAAAACCTGAACATGGAGGAACCGTAACAACCAGGGCCTTCAGTTCACTCTTTCCATATCCATGTGTTCTCCCCACCATAAAAGCATCAGAGGTCTCATATTTTCATATTACATTTTAGAGTTTCAAAAGCCCTTGTCTTAATAGAGAGAAAGACAGGTAGAATCTATATTACCTTTTATGACCTTTCCTTAAAGGTTGTCTAGTGCCATTTCTGAAATGCTTTATGTCATAAAGTTGCACTGGTCCACTCAGGTTCAAGGAGAGAAGGTTTTGCTAGAAGAGGGTAAGAGACAGATGCAGACTGGTGAAGTCAAATCTGAAAAATCACAATCTCCCATAGGGTGCAAACCATGAGATAACTTCTCAGAAAAATGTATTGTCTATCTATAGTTGGTTACAAAAATTCAGGTAATACAGATATGAGCTCTGAACCCTTGGGATAGATAGTTATGACTTAAAATCCAGGGGAGTCTCTTTCTCAATTCAAGACCAAGGTAGATAATTTTTCTTTGTGGATTAGATTGTGTTGTTGGTAAGTTTATTGTTTCATCCAGCAGCAGTCCATTCTTAGGTAGGGTCTTCTGTTTCAACTCCCCAACATGACTATCAACAAGGCTTCATTTTTCGTCCTTCCATGCCTTGTAAAACTAAAAGGTGATGGGGTTGTCTTGGGAGAGGAGTAGAACCGTAGTGGAAAGTGGTCAGGAGGGAACTAGACAGAAGTTCAGCAGAACTAAGGTAAAGTAATCCACAAAAGGGACTGTAACAAACTGGTCACCATGTGGAGGGGTCAACACGAGGAACCAGGCCTCCTGTCTTGATACCAACATGTGCTGCACGTCCAGGTTATGAAAATTGGATCAATGTAAGGAGGTGGTCAATAAGGCCTCACTGCAAATTTTCCATTTTTCAAAATGAGAACTGATTAAATGCATGGGTTCCACTTCATGAATATTAATTGGCATGTACATTTATAATTTATACTCTTCCTTTGTGGTTTGTGCTGCACTTCAACAGAATATAAAACAATAAAATGAAAATAAAACTGTGATGATAAGAGATCTAAAAGGGTTATCTTTGGTTTCTGCATATGATTATTTATCTTAATTCGTTCTCTTTGGTGCAGGGTTTTGATATGTATATGTTCACATGTAAATATACACACACAGACACACACACACGTATAAGCTCAGTTATACATCATAGAAATTTTGTAGACTTTCAAAGTAGAAGCCAAAATATAACATGTTTTAAGCTATTAACATGCCCAAAGAGTATTGAGTGTTTGATAGAAGTAACAATGTTATCACACAAAAAAATCAAAGACTAGATCTCTTAATTTTTAAAAAACAGGGAAAAGTATGCCCAGGCATGGTAGGTCATGCTTGTAATCTTAGCACCCAGGATGGCTAAACTGAGAGAATCACTGGAGATCAGGGGTTTGAGCACAGTCTGAGTAACAGGGACAGCCAGTGTCTTAAAAAAACACACACACACGAAAACAAAAAAACAAATTAGCTGGGCAAAGTACTGCACTCCTGTGGTCCCAGTCCCAGTTCCTTGAGTGGCTGAGGCAGAAAGGCTCACTTGAGCGTAGGGGTTTGAAGTTGCAAAGAGATTTGAGGATGCCACTGCTCTCTAGCCTGGGAAAAAGAGTAAGACCCAGTCTCAACAAATAAACAAGTAAAGTAAAATGAAATAAAATAAAATAGATACAATAAAATAAAGCACTTTTTCTAAGATGAGTTCTGAGCTTAATTTTGTTACATCATGTAACAGCTCTGATGGCCATTCCAGAAAAGAGAGTTTCAAAATTGCTCTGAAGGGTGGTCTAGGCATTAGTGTCAGTGCATTGCTTTTCTTTTTTCTTTTTTTCTTTTTCTTTTGCAGTTTTTGGCTGGGGCCAGGTTTGAACCCACCACCTCTGGTATATGGGGCCAGCACCCTACTCCTTTGAGCCACAGGTGCCGCCCAGTGCATAGCTTTTCAAGGGGAGTACTTTGAAGGTGACTATAGTGATATTCAGCAATGAGGTATGTAGCACTTTTTCTAGGATGAGTTTGTGAACTTAATTGTCCAACATTGTATACTACATTTGTTTTATTTATTCAATTATCAATTGTTGATGAATACTTGGGCCATCTTATATCTTAGCTATTGTGAATAATGTTCCAATTATCATAGTATGGCAGATATGTCTTTGAGTTTGAAATATAAATTTCAATTATTTTGGATATATACACTGAAGTAGAATTCTTGAATCAAGTGTTGTCTTCAATTTTTGAGGGACCGCCATACTGTTTTCCATAGCTACTGTACCATTTTACATTCCTACCACCTGTGTATAGAGTTCTGATTTCATCACATCCTTACTAACATTTATCTTTAGGTAAAACAGCTGTACTAACAGGTGTGCAGTGACATTTCCCAGTGCTTTTGATTTGCATTTCCCTGATGATTAGTGATGTCGAGCACCTTTTATTATACCAGTTAGCCATTGGTAAGTTTTCTATGAAGAAATGTTTGTTCAAGTTCTTTGCCCATTTTTAATTGAGTTATTGTTTTTTTTCTTCCTTTTGTGCTATTGATTTGTAGGAGTTGCTTATACATATTTAATATTAACCCCATATCAGATATATGGATCATAATCTTTTTCACATTCCAAAATGTTGTCTTTAATTCTTCTGACAATTATCTTTGCTCTGCAATAGCATTTTAGTTTTATGTGGTTCACTTGTCTATTTTTGATTTTTTGTCTGTACTTTTGGTAATATATCAAAATGTCAAGAATACTTCCCCTCTGTTTTTTCCTAGAACTTTTAGCCATTAAATTTATAAAGTTCTTTTTGTGTATGTTTTTTCCTAGAACTTTTAGCCATTAAATATATAAAGTTCTTTTTGTGTATGCCAATTTTTTTTGACATATCCATATCCAGTTTTCCCACTTCCATTAATTCAAGAGCATATCCTTTTCTTATTATATAAGATACTTAACACTCTTTTTGAATGCCTGTTGACAGTATATGTGTAAATTTGATTTTGACTTCTCTTTTCCATTCTGTTGGTCTAAATATCTGTCTTTCTACTAGTACCATATTGTTTTAATTATTGTTGTTTTGGAACAATATTTGAAGTCAGGAAGTGTGATGCCTCAAACTTTCTCAAGCTTTACCTATTCTGTTTATTTTTAGGTTGCATATGAATATAAATTTTTTTCTACTTCTGTCAAAAAAATTTGGACTTTGATAAGGAGAGCATTAAATCTGTAGATTTCTTGGGTAATACTATATATTGATATTTAAAGACTATTAAGTCTTCCAGTCTGTGAATATAAGATGTTTGTATATTTCAATTTCTCTTTCTTTCTTTTTTTTTTTTTGAGACAAAGTCTCACTTCTTTGTTGCCCCTGTTAGAGTGCCATGGCATCATAGCTCACAGCAACCTCAAACTCTTGGGCTCAAGAGATTCACTTGCCTCAGACTCCCAAGTAGCTGGGACTACAGGCACCCTCCACAACATCTAACTATATCTAGAGATGGGTTCTCCCTCTGGCTCAGGCTTGTCTCAAACCTGTGAGCTCAGGCAATCCACCTGCCTTAGCCTCCCGGAGTGGTAGGATTACAAGCATGAGCCACTGCCTCTGCCCTTATTTGAATTTTTTCCTCAGTGTTTTTATACTTTTTAGAGTACATGATGTCAAATATATTTTGTAAAATGTATCAAATGCATTAATGTTATTGACAAGTTGATCCTTTGGTATATCACTGATAATATAGCTGATGAAAATATCTAAAATTTAAAAGGAGGAGAAACATTAATTGCCCAAGATGAATATCTCATTAGTACATAATTTGGAAAAGTATTTATCATAGATACAAAAGATTCTCTGGACTTCATAATATGTCTGTAAATTATATGCATAAGAAGTATATTTTAATATTTAGCTTCTTTTGAAAGATAGATAGCATACAATGCTATTCAGTGTTAGTCAAAACAAGGTGCACCCCACACTTCCACCCACACCAAGCTACATATGTTTCCTAAATATGTTTCTAGGTCATGCTTGGCTATCTGCCTACAATCACATTCACTCCACTCCCTCCTATTATACACACATAACATTTTTTTTTTCCCCTTCTAACAGAGATTCCTCTTTCAATTGTTCATATGTAGTATGAGCATTTTTTATCGTTTAATTTTTTGTCATTTTTAATTAATAGAGGCATGTATTATAATATTAGTTTTTTTAATCTTTAAACTCCTTGTTAACCAGAAGTTAACCACATAATTAATAAAAATAAACAGTAAATGAACAAAAAAAAAAAAGCAGCCTAGCAGAACTAAACAATACATGGAACACATTTTAGTAAAACAATATGATAAAGAGTCACAATATTTAGTGCCTCAAAGCGTATAAAATCCACCCAATAAGAGAACAAGAATGTTTTCAATCATCATCAATTTACGAAGAATTGAAATATTGAAACTACTTCTAAGAATGAAATAATAAGAGTAGTATGTGAAATCATCTGTAAAGCAAAAAGAGAATCTGCTATAATTTGCCATAGAAACACACATAGCATGTATATGTCAGCGTAAGGCATGTAAATCTCCCACAAAGAAGGAATTTCCAGGAATGATAAGATTATATAAAACGTTTCATGGCATGATGAAAATACACTTCCAACTTGGAAAGTCACAGCAGGAAAAACTATTAGCAGTACAAATTAACGCATAAAATCAACTTAAACTTTTCAGGACGAGTATCCTTGGCAGCCCTTTATGTAAACAAAAAAAGAGAGAACTAAGAACTAGAACCTAAACCAAAGCCTGTCTTTAAGCTTATATTTGAACTTAATGACTGTGGGAAAATTGTATACACGTCTTCTTTTTTTCTTTTTTTTTTCAGTTTAACACAGAGGTACAAATGTTTGGGTTACAGTATTTGTGTTCATTAGGGAAATTATCTGTTGTCATTGTGCCCCTCACCCAGGAGGTGTGCAACATACCCTAAAATTGTGCCCATGAGGTGACAGCAAATCAATCTTCCTCCCTTACTCCCTCTCATCACCTTGAATTAAATGGAGTTTTTCTCTTGTGTGGGCATGTATTGGTTACTCCGTTTGATTAAAATTAGATTATTTGGAAAAAGTCACAGTGCTATATTGCCTCGTAGAAGTGATGCATAGGCATAATTTTTGCAATAGTAAATTTTATTATTGCTTTAAAAACAATTTTACTTTTAAAAACAATTTTACTTACCTTCTTTATAACTTATTTATTCATTGTCAGCATAAGAGGTTATTTATTCATTGTCAGTTTCTGAACCATGTGAATGAATTTTGGAGAGAACCATATTTCTTAATGTTACCCCAGTTATTATTTTTTTTCCCTTCAGTCCATGTTTTTGAGATTTAAATATAGGAACTCATTGCTTTCTGATTGCCCTTATTTGTTGCCATGTGCAGAGATCTCTTAAGTCATGTAAATTATTTTAAAAATATTTGAAGAGATGCTTCTATTAGTAATGGGCACCTTGTGCTCCCAAATCCCACCTAAATTTATGTGACTTAGGTTTATTCTCTATGTCATGGAATCATTTTTCACCACTGAAAAGAAAATGACAATTGTCTTCCAATACGGCCTCTGTTGAATGGTTCTGTAGATGGACAAGGCTCATGGATAAAATCTAGGACTTTGAACTTAGGAAAAAATAGGAACAAAATATTACCAGCACATTTCACATTCAAATATAAAATGAAATATTCAGAAAAACTGTGAAACATTTTAGTGTGAAAACAATATCCAAATTAATTACATACCTGGTCATTTTTTTCTATACAACATCCTTTTTCTGTGTGTGCCTGTTATACAAAATATGCCATAATTTGCTAGAATTTTGTAAAATGTAAAACATTTTTATTTTGATTCATTTACTGCCTTGCACTAAAAACACAACAAAAAACATCAATACAATAATAAATGTAAAAGAAAAACACTCATATACTAAAAAGATCAATTTGTATGTTGATATCCCCAGTATGTCTTTGATGAAGTTTGAAGTTATACAAAAACTTTTACTTAGGAAATGTGCCTACTTACAAAGCAAAATTGCTTACTCTTCACCCAGTACTTGCTCCTTTTTTCTTTAATAATTTAGCAGATACTTTGAAACATTTTTTAATATAATATACATCAGTCAATATTCACATTGTAAATCAATTAATATCTCTATGCTTTAAAGCTTATTGGTTAGCAAATATTTTCTTGGCTGTTAGTAATTTGTTAGTGGAAATGTTTTTCATATTTTAATATCTTTATCTTGTTCCTCTTTACAGAGAATTGAAATGGAAAAAATCATACAAAAGATAAAATAGTTTTGAAACACTTTGTAACATATTATTATTTTCTTCTGATATTTTCTGTGGCACAAATATTACATGAGAGGATTAAGATTAGAGATAAATAATTTTGTAGACCTCCTTTGGTAGTAGTGGAGAGGTAGGGGGAAAGCGTGGGCAAAATAAACAGGGCTCATGGAGTTGAAATATGGCTACATTCTAGGGGGTCTGAAGCCTTAAACAAGTTACTTAACCTTACAAAGACTCATGAAACTTGCTTACAAAATCACAACAATAAAAAGTATGATATGAGTATGTGAGCATGAAGTTCTTAACTTCTTCTTAATAATAACCATAAAGATATGGGAATATAACTAACACCATTATTATTTTTCTCTAATATTATGTCTTCATTTTTCTGTGCCACTAAAAATACTTTGAAAACATACACAAAGCCTGAAGAATAGTCTTTAAAGTAGCTAAAAGTATTGTATTAAACCTTAACTTGCCTTTCTTTTAATATTTAAATTATGTTTAGTGTATTACTCTTTTAATTTTGACATTGATAAGCTTTCATTTATCTTTATCAGGGTGATATTTGAAGAGTTGTATCTACTCAATTATTATTTGATTTCACTCTTTTATTTGTTCAACTTAGGTTTCTGATTTATATTTTTAATTGCCATAGCTTTTAAATGTTGTAAATGTATATATTTATATATTTATCAAATTAGATTCTGTACCTGTATTCTCTTTTTTTGCAGTTTTGGCCAGAGCTGGGCTTGAACCTGCCACCTCTGGTATATGGGGCTGGTGCCCTACTCCTTTGAGCCACAGGCGCCACCCCCGGTACCCGTATTCTTTTCTTTCCAAATATTTCTTAGTAATTTCCCCATGTGAGGTATGCTCTCTGCACTTGTATTTTCTCATTTTATTCTTTCTCATTATTTTTATGACTCAATCAACTGATGATCTGGAACAATTTTTTAACCCTCTTATATGCTATTATGATAGTTTTTGATATGATATCACATGTAGATTTAATTTTGATATAATATGATTTGATGGGATAGACATTTAATTACACTGTAGTTTTGTTTAGAAAATTTGTTAATACTTTTGATTTGATATGTGATCGGCTATAATTTTCAAAATTTCAAATATTGAGAAATAATAAGATCTTAACAACCTTGTACACAAGTACTGATTTTCAGTAGATTCCATACGTTATGAGAAGAGGCCTTTACAGAGACTACGTGACATTTCTTCATGTTTCACTGAATACATAGCTTCCCCTGCCTCCAAGGCCCTCTTAGCCTGGTTGTAAAGCATTGCTACGGCATCCTGGGCCCAGCCTTGCCCTTTTAGCACATTCCCAACCATGTAGACATAGTGACGCTTTTAAAACATAGATTAGGTTAGTTTACTCCTCTGCTCACACATCAGGTTGACTTCTCATTATACTCTAAATAAAATGCAAAAATTGCTCGAATCATCCTGATGGCCTCACTCACCTTATAACTTATTGCTCTTCAATTTTCTCCTTCTGATGAAGCCTTGCTGTTTGTTAGCAGATAAAGAACTCTTTTCCCAGAGGCCTTGTCCTCACTCTTCCCTGTCAGAACACATATATCCACACACGTACTTCCGCACTTCTATCAAGTTTGTTCTCGTATGATAATATAAAGTCTTCTTCCCTCATCCCCAAATATAAAGCAATACCCCATTTTACTTTTATGCCATATATGCCTCTGCTACTTTATTTTAGTCCATAACATTTTTTGCCACCTGAGTACATATGTTTCTGCTTAATATAAGTTCAGTAATCATGTTTAAAAATTTGAATTCTGCAAAATTATAATCCCAGGTAATGATTTTTGTGGTTAATGGAGTGTTAGAAGCAGATACTAAAGCAACTTTGTAACTAAATCACTAAGAAAACATTAAAATTTTAATTAAAAAATAACAGAAAAGTTATAAAGGATGTAAAATTATAAGAAAGATAAGTATTATTAACAAAAGGTTTTACCACAAAGAGTGTAGGTAGATTGATGGCAGAGGGGATGAAGTCATTTCTTTTGAATTGGGAACACAGTAAAAAATGTACAAATATTCTGAGGAAATACACAATCAGCACTTCAACAAAAGTTTGCATGTCCAAACTAAGCCAAAAAACAAGAATATGCAACTAGCAACTTGGCTGGGTTGATGCTGGAAGGATCAGGAATCTACAAAAAAGTACTTATGTTTCAACTTCATCATACCCAGTAATAAAATTAAATATGAAAATGGTCAAATTTTGGTACATCCGCGTTATTATGTGATACAGGTTACTTTGTGTATTATCTTTTATTTCCATAAAAGTTTTATAATAGTACTATTTTAAAAGTAGAATTTTCATGACGATGAGCCCAGTTACATGAATTCTCCTACAAACACAAATGGTAAAATTTAGAGAAAGAAGCTATGAAAATATTAACAATTATTTGATAAAACTACAGTGTAATCAAAAGTAAGCAGAAACCAATAGGAAGTTAAAAATGTAAAGACTGGAAATGTACCACATGGGATTTACATGTCTGAGTCTATTTTTCTGAGATCATATAAAAATTAATGGAAGTCAGGGGAATGAAGTGTCAGGTTGGGAGTATCATAGACAGAATTTGGGCCAAATTATCTGGAAAGTTAAGGGTATGTGAATAATGCCCTCCCAAAGATATCCACATGCCATTCTCCGGATACTGTGACTAAGTTATGTTACATGGTAAAAAGGAATTTGCAGATGTGACTAATTTAAGGATCTCAAGATGTGATTACCCTGGATTATTTATGGGAGATCTCAAAGTAATTAGAAGGATATTTGTAAGAGGGAAGCAGGAAGATCAGATACGTAGAAGATACTGCAGCAGAAGCAGATATTGGAGTGATGGGCTTGGAAAATGGAAGAGCTCACACACAGGCCAAGAATCCCAGACATTCTCCAGGAGCTAAAAAGGGAAAGATAAAGATACTCCCTCAAGTGTCCAGAGGCACTCACTCTGCCAACACTTTGCTGAAGCACTGTTAGACTGATTTTAAACTTCTGACATCCAGAAGTGAAATAAATAATATGTTTGTATTGATTCGAGCGTCTAATTTCTTATAATGGTGCTAGGAAGCTAATTCAGGGTCAAATCTTAGAATAGATGAATCCCTAAAATTGATATCAAGCCCTTGTCAAAAGACAAGACTGAAATAAGAATGTGTAGAGAATATTAATTAAAACATTGTCAAACATGAAGAAAGGAAAGGAGATTGCTAAAGAAAAAGAATCAAATTCTCAATGCTTGCAGAACAATATCAACCAGGATGTTATATATTTAATTAGAGTGCCAAAGAGTAATTAGAGTCCCAAAAAGTAAAAAAAGTAATATGAAATAAATATACTCAAAGAATTATTGTGAAAAACCTTTCCAGTGGCATGAATAATATGAAATTGTTGATCAAAGCAAGTCTGAAAATTCTAAGCATAAGAAACAAAAATAAAATATAGGCAAACTGCAAAAATCAAAAAAGAAAATTTTGAAAAGAAATTGTCACATTAAATAAAAAATGTAAAATATCTAAGTTAGAACATCTTCACTCTAATATTAAACAGTAAATTTTTCATTTGATTAATATAGGATTAATTTTCCAAAGTTTCATTTGGTTCTTCTATTATGGTTTTGATTTTGCTTATATTTCCTGTTTGAAAATATAGTAAGATAAATACAATGAACAATATTTGATAGCACAGAAAAGTACCTGTAATCAATCATAAAGAAGGGAATATTTTTAATAACTAAATGATTTAATACAATGAAATGATAAATGCCTTACGTGATGGATACTCCAATTACCCT
>CAUYRH010094753.1:0-22043 GCA_963574655.1 Perodicticus potto
GCACCTGTAGTCCCAGCTACTTGGGAGGCAGAGGCAGGAGACTCACTTGAGCCCAGGAATTGGAGGTTGCTGTGAGCTGTGATGCCACAGCACTTTATCCAGGGTGACAGCTTGAGGCTCTGTCTCAAAAAAAAAAAAAAAATCATTTATCCCCAAATCTCCAAATTTAACTGAGTCTCTACATACCGTCCCTCGTTTAGGAAATGATCAGAGTTGAGCACTACAATGCCCTCTCTTTATGTAAGGTAAAAATGGGCCCTACTGGGATGGATTCACGTAGGCCCTCAGGCAAAAACACTCCCCTGACATCTTGGACTCCCAGCTTCCCACGAGGACGAGGACGAGGAGGGGTGATTACAATCGGTTTTGCATAAGTGGCAGCTTTACTCTCCACTTATGTAGTAATTGCTTTATAAAGGTTTCTGACCCTTACTTAGAAAAGCTGAACACTACAACAAACTGCATTGTCTAAAGGAGTAAATCAATGACAGAAGGAGAAAAAGAAGGTGGAAGTCAAAAATCCTCACTCCATCCTAGGTGTGGAGTATATAGCTGTGATTTAATAAGAAAAATAAAAATAAATTTAAAAAAATCCTCACGCCAAAAAATAACCCTAAAAACAAATGAGCTAAATCGACAGGAGATGCACCTATTCTTCATTGCTACTTTAAATATCACCTAAAATCATTTACATAAGCACAGCACCTATATAATCAAACACTGGCACAAAAAATATTCACAGCCAGTGGGTCTGCTCCTAATACTCGCCTATACTGATCACTGAAATAGCTATACTTGTTTTTAAAGGAGACTCGTTGATTTCATTCCATCCGGTATTAGAACATATTTGGCCTCTGAAGATGAAGGCTGTAAGCCTTGAAGCAAGGCTCCCAAGCTTCCCTGGAGAGGGATCCACCTTTCACTTCCTAGAGGTGCTCAGGCCAGTGGCACAAAGAGGGTACTGAGGGACTGGTGGTGGGATGGCTAATAAGAACAGGCTGATTGTCAGCCACAATGACTGTAGGGGTGACCACAAAGATAACCCCTCGGTGCAACATGAAGGAACCCTAGTCACACAGATGCTATGGGAAAAGATCAGTTCATCATTTCTCCAATTTACAAGTCTCCTCGCCCCATATATCAGTTAGCACCATACGCTCTGAGAGACAAAGGAGCTTGGGCTTCCTTAGATCTAGAAAAGCCTTCTGTCCCCAAGAAGGTCCTGGTGACTGGAGAGCCAGCTGACTGACTCAGAGGCTCTGGGCTGTGACCCGGGAGCAGGCATCCCGATCAACCTCGGTCACAGGCAGGCCACCTAAAGCGTCTTTACTTCTCTACTTCTCAACCCTCCCAACCTGCATCACTGCCCTGCTCTGAATAGAGAGGACTTAAGGGCACACTTGACAAGCTCCTGCAACTACAGGGCATTAAAAGCTACCCCGACACTATCTACTGACATCACACATGCCCAAAGCATCTTCTCCTCTTCACAAAGAATTATGCAACTCGGGTGAGAAAATTAGGTCCACCATGACCTTCTTTTATGCTTTAAGCGTTTTAACAGGAAGCAGTTCAGGTCACAAAACACAGTTTCAATTCCTAGCCGTTTCCATTCACAAGAACCCCCAGCCCCATGCAGGCCTAGCTGTCAACACGTGCTCGTGAGACTGTGCTTTACCTGAGGCTGAAGATGACAACGCTGTGGGGGACCACGTGCTTCTGTGAACAGCAAAGGTGGCAGAATTAGGAGTTGACACTTCAGCTGTAGAAACATCTGTGGTTTGGGGGGAAAGAGATGTCTTGAGGACATGTGAAGCCGGGCTGTGCTCTTCTATAAAGCCAAGCCGTGTGGTCAGTTCTTTTGCTGATGTGAGTATACTGGTCAGAGAGATCGATGTGGTGGTAGCATCTTCATGCACCTCGGTACTCTTCGTGCTGACAGCAACTTGTGTTGAGAAATGTGGCACTAGAATTTCAGGATGGGTTGGCAAGAGCTGTTTTCTAGCTGTAGTCTGTACAGGTACAGGACTAGCGATCAGAGAGGCTGTGCTCGATGGGGTGCTGGGAGTGGTCACAGGTGGATGAGAAATCTCAAGAACGGTGGCTGTCAGAGCTGGAGACATTGGGGCTAAGCTGGTGCTAGAGGGTGGAAGGGTTTGCTCCGTGGAAGATTCTGTTAAGGCTGGAGATAAAGAGACCTCCGAAGGAGAACTCATTGTCACGACATTGATGGACTCTGTGGGCAGAGACACCAAGCTTGGTGACTTTGATTCTGTAACAATTTTCTCTTGATGTGAGGTGCTCTGGTTTTTAGCGTCTACTGTTTGACTACTACAGGGTGTTGCCCCAGATGCTGCTGCTGTCGGCATCTGAACCGAAGTCACGGGAGTCCCCCTTACCCTGGGCAGGACTAGGGTAGAAGAGGAATGTGGTAAGGTTGTCTGTGAGACAGAAAGTGGGGCGGGGGTAGATGCTGTCACGGATATTGGTAAAGGTGAGGGTGAGGAAGACCAAGGTGGAGATGCATCAGAGGTAGACTTCAGCGGAGACGCAGAGGCCCTGGGTGATGGGAAGGTTGATGAGAACTGGTGGGATTGTGATTCTGAGGGCAGAGGCAGAGGAGGCACTGAAGGAGAAGATGACGCGCCACCAACAGACTGAGCAACAGCATCTGGCATATTAATGGTGGATGTGAGGGACAGGAGGTCAGATGTATGCTGAACCGGTGACTCAGTGGAAGGCTGAGCATACTCTCCGTCGTAGGATGAGGTGTTACTTCTTTCAGTCTGAGCTTGAGAAGAGGAAGAATAGTCTGAATAGGAAGGGGTTGAGGACTTCATATAAGAGGTCGAGCTCTCCCTGATGTCCGAGGATGAACTGTTATCTGTAATGGACAGTAATGCCCGTTCTCCTTTGGAGAAAGTAGATGAAATGTAAGCGTGGTCTGTGTGGTTGCCGGAATCCCTTTGTTCAGTATCTGTGCCACTCACTTGATAGTAGCTAATTCCAGTGACTACAAAGGAAAAGGCCAAAGTCAGGTCAAGTAAACAAACAAGGAGCCTGTGAAACACACAATACAAAACAGACTTTCAACGCCCTATCCATAAACTTAAGTGGGTGAACACTTTCTTTGGAGAAAGTGTTTTGCAATGGCAAGTGATCTGAATAGAGATGGTGCCAGCTAACAGGAATGGGCAGTGTGTGCTCTGAGCTGACTGACCTCCTGTGGCTTCTCACTGGAAATGGTAATAAAGGAGAAGTGGGGACCAGGGGCCTAAAAGTACAGAGTAATTCCAAATTCCTTCCACATCCCTTTTTTGGTAAAAACCAATTGGTATCTGAAAAGCTCTTAAGACCCTCCTGCCAAGGGCAGTGCCTGTGGCTCAGTGCGTAGGGCACTGGCCCCATATACAGAGGGTGTAGAGTTCAAACCCAGCCCTGGCAGAACTGCAACAAAAACACAGCCCAGCGTTCTGGCGGGCACCTGTACTCCCAGCTACTCGGGAGACTGAGGCAAGAGAATCGCTTAAGCCCAGGAATTGGAGGTTGCTGTGAGGTTGCTGTGAGCTTTGATGCCACTGCACTCTACAGAGGACAATAAAGTGAGACTGTCTCTTAAAAAAAAAAAAAAAAGACCCTCCTGCCCAACAGAATAACTGCTATGCCTAAATGGAAAAAGGAAAACTCTCCTAACTTTCCATTCTGCATAATGAGATATTTCTTTCCCAGGAGATTGGTCTTAGCCTCAAAGTGGTCTGTCCCCTTGTAAGTCTCCCAGCAGTCAGTGTCCCCAATGTACTACCTTGGTGTGGGGTGAGTCGGGAGGGGGGAGGAAGGGGCGTTTGCTTTCCTGAGGTGGGAAATCCTAGAAAGTTCTCTCCCTGAGGGGCTTGTAGGGTAAGTCCCGAGTGGACCATCAAGTCAGGACTTTGAGTAAAAGGACAGATGAGCTGAAGGGACGCGCTAGGAGGCTCTGCGAAGACACCTCACCTCCGAGGGCCCGCGAGGCGGCCAGGCCGGGGCCGTGGGTCCCCGCGGAGCTCCGGGCCGGGGTGGCGCTGGTGCTGGCGTTGGTCGGGGCGAGGGACCGCAGCGTGCGCTCCGCGACTCCAGCCAGAGTAGCCGCAGCCCCGGGCGTCCTGCCCGCCACGCCTTCGCCGCCGTCTCCCGCCGCTGAAAGGGCGGAAAGGGGACGGTGAGGATGCAGGGCCCGGCCCGCGCGAGCCGTGCTCCCAGGCGCGGTCTGACGGTGCTGCTGCCGCAGACCCAGCACGCGCTGCCCGTCAGCACGTCCCTTCTGGGGAACTGGCTTGCTGGGGGCTTATCCTTCACAGAACAGGATCCATCCTGGATTTCTGCTCGGTGATACGTAAGAAACAGCGTTTATGTCGGGGAAATTGGCATTGGGGGGTGGTGGTGGGGTGGGGTGAATGGTGGGCAGAAGACCAAAGTTTGCACAAGGCCCAGGAGGGGAACCCAGTCCTCCTTGGAAGGCCCTTCCCCCTGGTGCGACCAGAGGTCTGTGAACGCTCCCCGTTCTGCAGAGTGTTAACTACACTGGCAGAGGAATCGACCTGCGGTCAGAGGTGAAAGGTGGGCTTGGTTTTTGTTTTCTTTTTTTTTAATGCATTTATTTTATTAAGGGTGGAATAGGGAAGGTGACACAGTAATAAATATCCTTTCTCTCCTCTTCTGGCTATGTTTTGTGCTATAAACCTAAAGAATCTTAGAACTATCTTAGATTGTTGTATCAGATTAACAAATAAACTCTCTTTTCAGAAGTTATAAAAATGAAGTCCAATTCTTCTTGGCCTACCTACCTCTTAATGCAGCTATATGAGAAAACAGACTTTTTCCTGGTTTTTATTCCCATTCCCTGCCCAGCCTAGCCCTTGATACCTACCCTGTGGGCACACTTTGATGGAAAACAGATGTAAAGTTGAGTGTTAGGTAAATTCCTTTCAGGACAGGTTTGAATTAACTGAGAGACAAGAATGAGTGTGGGGACAGGACACAGGGTGACCTCAAGCAGCGCTGAGGAAACCAGGAACCAGAGCGAGCCAGGCGGAAGAGAGTATGGAGTATCTAAGCAGGATTTAAAAGACAAAGGCCTTGGATGGGGAGATTTTAAATGTTCTGTTAAACAAAATTTAGGTAAACAACCACATTAAGGTTACAGGCTTAACTAAGTGGACTGTCATGAACCTCAACATAAAGGAACAGACGGAGAACCCTGAAAGGCTGGACTGCAGAATCAGGCAGCTTTGGGTGATTCCAGGAAACTGAGATAAAGCTTTGTATTAATCCACAGTGAGATGGTTTCAAGAATGAGGCTACTCCTCATCTAGCTCTTTATAATTGAACCCCAAGATCTGATCACAATGAAATCCCTCTTTCCCCATGAACTGACTGAGCATTAGCTATAGAAAAGAAGGGTAATGAAGAGACCTAAAAGGGAAAGGCTATTGAACCTGAGATCCCAGTTGGAGAAGGTAAAAATCCCAAGTCCCCCCCTCCCCACCATGATGAGGGTGGAAAATGACTCCTTCTGTTTAGGAGGTAAACATTAAAGAGGACAAGGAGGAACTCCCTCACCCATCTGTGTGGTGTTCTTTCATGATAAGCACGGGCTTTCCTACATCACATGAGCAGTAATAAACGCTAATCTTCCTCATCAATTTGGTTTCTCAAATGGAAGAAATGGAGAGGTAAGGATTTAAACCTATTATAAGCTTAAATGATAAACACTGCACTTTTGCTTTAATTAGAATACTTTACATTGATTAGCCTGCTGAGATTATTTTTAAAAATTACCCCAAAGCATTATTAAAACAGAACATCAAAAGCAAAGTTTTTTCGAATTGATAAACTGGACTTTGTCAAAATTAAAAACTTTTGTGCTACAAATGATGCAATCAAGAAAGTGAAAAGACAGCCCACAGAATATGAGAACTATCTTCAAATTATGTATCTGATAAAGGAATACAAACTCTTACAACTCTATACTAAAAAGACTACCTCAGTCGCTAGGGCTCTGGGCACATACACGGAGGCTGGTGGGTTCAAACCCAGCCTGGGCCAGTTAAAACAACAATGACAACTGCAACAAAAAAATAGCCAGGCGTTGTGGTGGGCACCTGTAGTCCCAGCTACTTGGGAGGCTGAGGCAAGAGAATTGCTTAAGCCCAAGAGTCTGAGGTTGCTGTGAGCTGTGACGGCAAGGCACTCTATCGAGGGTGACATAGTGAGACTCTAAGAAAAAAAAGACAACCCAACTTTAAAACACAAAAGATTTGAGTAGACACATTCAAAGAAAGTAAATGGCCAATCAGCACACGAAAAGATGCTCAGCATTGTTAGTCAGCTGGGAAGTGCAAGCCAAAACCACAGTGAGATGCCCTCCACACTCACTAGAATGGCTTTAATCAAAACAGAGGGACAGCAACAAGTGTTGGTGAAGATATGGAGACACTGGAACACCCGTGCATTGCAAATTGGAATACAACATGGTGCAGTCACTTTGGAAAACAGTTTGGCAAGTCCTTAAAAGCTTAAAAATAGAGCCGCCCTATAAACCAAAAATTCCAAGAAAACTGAAAACTTATGTCCTGAATGTTGATAGCAGCATTATTCATAATAGCCAAAAGGTGGGAATTACCCAAACATCCATCAATTGCTGAAAGGATAAACAAAATGTGGCTCATCTATACCCTAGAATATTATTCAGCCATAAAAAGGAATGATCTAGTGATACATGCTACAACATAGATCAGGCATCCTCAAACTTTTTAACCAGGGGGCCAATTCACTGGCCCTCAGACCATTGGAGGGCTGGACTATAGTTAAAAAAAAAAAAACTATGAACAAATTCCTATGGACACTGCACATATCTTATTTTGAAGTAAAAAACAAAATGGGAACAAATATAATTCGCACCGAAGCATGTGGCCCACGGGCCATAGTTTGAGGACCTCTGCTCTATGACCTCAGATCTTTCTGCCTACAGATCAGGGGAGGTCTTGGGCTCATGGTGGGTTGAGGAGGCCTGAATCTGTCCAACTGTGACATAGCCTTCACTATGAAGCCTAGGTACCCGCAGATCAGTCCCTGTCCACTCCTTCAGTGACATATCCAACATGTTAATTTACACCTCAGTGTCTCTGTGTCTTATTTCTCCCTTGATTCCAAGTGTAGGAAGGAGAGGGAAAAGGTGCTATTTCTTGGCCTTCCCCCAAACCTCAATAGTTATAACCAAGTCAAGAAAAATGTAGTCTCTGCCTTACTCTTGGCATTTTCTCTTCACAAGACTGAATGACTACAGTAATAGCTACATTATCTTATACTTTGAAATAGGAATCTTAGGCTGGACTCATTTACAGAAATAAAAGTTCATTTTGGAACTTGCCAGTTTGCCACCATTCAAAGTAAAGACATCTGGAGTAACAAAGTTACCTTTAAAGACCTGTTTAAGTTTTTAAATTCCTACAAATATTGCTATTATACAAAATATATTAGGATTTTTTTAAACTAAGTGAACAAAATTAAGTTATTAGTCCTAAAAATCCCCAGCTGAAACCCAATCCTGTAATTCTTGACAGCTGTTGGCTGCCTACTCAGAGACAGCAGGAGCGGGTGCCCCCTGCAGCACCCTGGCCTTGGCTCATTTGGTAGAGGTCAATCTTCATGCAAAAGTCAGAGACAAATGTCAAAGTACAAGACTTCCTAAAAGGTTCCTCTGCATGTGCTACTAGGAATGTTACTTCAGGTCTCTGCTTTTTATTCTCTTTCCACTTAATCAGAAATTATAATTCTCATCACCTATGAGTCAAACATCTTTACAGAGCTCTTGAAGAGCAATGAGTCGCCTTGTGGAATGAAAAGTACCTGGCTTAGTACATCACGTTTAAGTGCAAGAAACAGAAACCTACTTCATAATATAAATTGTCCTTTACCTGGGCTTAGGTAAAGGTAATTAGGCTTAGGTAATTGTCCTTTACCTAAAGGGCTTAGGTAAAGGACAACTTATGTTATACACACAAATTCACATACTGTAAGTAGGGAAAACACAAACTAGGGCACCTCCAGGGATCTCAGCTTTAAAAGTTCATGAATTTTAGCTGTCAAGGGCACCCATCAAATGCCTCTGTTGTGTAAGTGTCTATTCGATCAAAAAATTGAACATATGTCCATGTTCTGATCTGAGAGAGATACAGGAATGAAATGACTATTTTCATATTGACAAAAGGAGGACTGGAGGCTATTGCTGGCATAAGGAGGCCAAATGCTAATACAATTGTCATGAATTGTGAAAGCATTCTACTTTTACAATTATGCATTTGCATTTATACTTTAGTGACTGTTTAAATTTCAATCTAGGAAGCACATAAGCAAATTGCTCTGCTCCAAGTTACATCTTTGAATGGCACATCTGTTTGAAAGTGAATATTGACAACAAACATGAATGACTTGCCTCATTTTTGATATGGTCATCGGCTAGCCCATCGGGTATGACAATCATCTAGAAAACTAATCACACAAAAGATCAGAAATGTCAGAAATTATATTGGGTAGGCACTTGCTATTTGGTCTTTCAAAGAGACCCAAACCAAAGTCAAAGACAGATTTTTTTCTGAAGTTTGAGGCCTAAACTGAACTTCAACACTTCCCAAAACAGAAAGACAGATGGGTAGAGAAAAGATTGATGAGTAAACCATAGACAAGCACTTTAATAATGTAATGCCTCCAATTTATCTAGAAGCTTTCTCCTTCAGACCCTGAAAATTTGGCCATTTCATCCTGGGTTATAAATAGAAGGTATACAGTGTCAAAAAATGTATACAAAATCCATCAAATTCTGGCTCACTGGTATTTAGTGCTTCTTGCAAAATATTGGAAGGCAAGATAATTAAATAAAAGCTAAAATTAGGGATTTCATGGTCAACTGTGGATTTCAGTGATTCTTATTTCCTTTCATTGTAATAAAAATGAAATTGGTTGTATAAGTGCACACCTGGGTTTGGTTATAATATTTTAAATCTTCCCCAGTTGGAAGTACTTCACAACAATCTTTTAAAAAATATTATTAATATTCTTTGCTTGAAACTCTTGGCATTAGTTCCTAGAAGAAAAAAAAATGAACTATTCTGGCTCATACGCTACAAAGGTAGCAGAGCACATTCAAAGTATTATTGAGTAGTCTAGAGAACCGAGGAACTATTACATGAACTCAGAATATCTGCATTCTCTGCATTTCAATTCTAGATTGTGTCTAGATTGCTACAGACTTGGGAGAAAAAAGGACTTCAGTACAAACTGTTGTTTTGATATGCTTCAGATTGCCTTAATAGGTGTTTAGAAATTCTTCCCCTAAGAGAAATTTTATGTGCCTTTTCTTTTCATGCATCTCATCGGTTGGGTATTCTATCCCCTTCTCTAGTAAGGGTCTGGAATCTCAAGCCCAGCCCCATGTTCCCTCTCCCAACCTGATCAAACAAGGGTTCTCAAGCCAACCCAACAGGACATCCATGTGCTACCTCTCCCAATTAAAGTTCAACAAGGAATACAGGGCACTTGGCAAGTGGTGCCCAATAGCGCAGAACATGCTGTATACACTTTCACACTTTTTCAGACTCAAAATCCATAATAGGCTCCAAGATAATTTTATATTTAATGCTTGTATGAACGATCCTCAGATACTGCATATGTTGTAATCAGAATCACATGATGACTATTTTCAAAATAACAACCAAAGTATTCCCATGTGGAAAGGCTTAAAGTCGTCCCAAACCTTCTCCATTTCAAGAATTTAGGCCAGCTTAAGGTACTATGGAGTTGATGGCATAATTTGACTTGGGAAATTGTATAACATCAGAATGTTTATAGAATCTTATATCTTCAAATTGCATAGACCAAGATTCACAAATTAGGCCTTTAATTATTCTAAAATTTTAAAGCCAGAGAGATAACTGTTGAACTTCTTAGTTCCCAAAGGGAGTCTCTACCAATTTGTACTAGATATAACTTTTGTTGTAGTATATTGTTATAATTATTCTATTTTAATTTGAGTGGTTGTCAATCTCTTATGTTGCCTAATTTATAAAGTAACTTTATTGTAGACATGTATGCAGAGGAAAAATATTGTATTTTGTATATAAGTCTGGTACCATCCTCAATTTCAGATTTCATTGTTACATATTAATGAGCAAATTTATGCTCAATGAAGATTAATGTTAGGTTGTTTATGTTCTCCATTATGAGCCAACACAACAAACCAGGAAGTGAGTCAATGCCTACCATTTTAGAGTCACCTCATGCTGAAAATCCATCATGATGAGTTGTATTTTTCCATAATAAATGTGGGAAAGAAAGGTACACTGACACCTGAGTAAGCCATGAAAGACTGCCTCGATTCCTCTGCTTTAGGAACTGGCACTTATAAATTCTAGATGAATTTAGGCAATAACTGTTATGGCAATGATGGAATTTGACATATGGAAATCATATTTCCTGAAACCTATTTGAAGAAACATCTGTTGATTTGCTAATAAGATTAGCATCAAATTATGCCAGCATACATCCATTCATTGCAAATACATATTACTCCTTGATATAAAAAATATGGCCATAAAGTTTGGTCCTTATGCTGACTATGACCCCAGCTACAAAAGATAATTTTGTGCAGTAATTTTTCAATCTTGAAAGATGCGATAGATTATATCATTGCACTTATTACTTACCGTCATCCTATTAAAGGATTGTCATGTAACTTGCTATGCCCTCATGTGAGAGGAGGCTATTTTCCACTCTTGGTGTTTGGGCCCAGGGTGTGCGTTGGGCAATGGAACAAAGCATACACCCTGTCCAAGGTGAGCTTCAAGAACCATTCTGTGATTTTCCCTCTGCTGTGCTATCCTTCTCTCATGAGAATACTACATTCCAAATGAAGCTATTCTTTAAACTTATATCCTATAATGAAAATCTATAGGCAATACCTAATGTGGAGTGAGAAATAAATCTTTGTTGTTTTTAGTTTCTGAAATTTAAATTTTTATTGGTAACCACAGTATAAGCCCAAAAAGTTGAACACAGTAGGCCCCAATATCTGAGATTTTACTTTTTTCACCTTTAGGTATCCACGACCAACAAGAAAAGTGAATACAATAGCCCAAAAAGATGTTCTGAGAGAAAGAGACCACAATCACATAACCTTTGTTATAGTATATTGTTATAATTATTCTATTTTAATTTGAGTGGTTGTTAATCTCTTACTGTGCCTAATTTATAAAGTAACTGTTTGTAGGCATGTACATAGAGTAAAAATAAAGTATATGTAAGGTCTGGTATCATCTTCAGTTTCAAACACAGATTGGGGGTCTTGGGATGATGCATGCTCAACAGATAAGGGGAAACTACTGCATATGGGAGCAATGAGGCTAGAGGTGAGAAGCCCACATGATAAGAATGAAAGCTCAAGGTAGAAAGAATGTGGGCTCTTAGTAACATTGCTTCAACCCTTGAACCACTTATCCCTAGAATTTGCAATATATGAGAAAATTAAGTGGCATTAGTGCTTAAGCCTTTGTTACTTGAGTTTATCTTAATTGAGCTGGGAGTTTTCTTAACTGATCTTCATTCTTTCATCTTTTGCTTCTGTCACCATGGAAGAGTATCCACATCTATGTCCCAGCCACTTCCTTCTTAGAACATTCCCAGGCCCATTTCTCCACCACTTTCCACCTCTCCCTGTACTGGGTCCTTCCTATTTGCATTTGACTATCATCAGGTACCACCTCTTTCCGAAAGTCCATACCAGTGGTTCTCAACCTTCCTAATGCCGTGGCCCTTTAATACAGTTCCTGTGGGTTGAGAACTGCTGGCCTATACTGACCTGTCAGCATCTGTTGATTATTAGTCTGCATTCAGGTCCCTACCTATAATGATCTCTAGTATTGAATGCTTAACTTGTCTTAGTGCTTAACAGAACTTATCATAATAGTCTGTCTTCCTGACTGTGCTTACTATTATATGTAAGTTAACTTTTTTTCATAATTCTTTTACAAACACATGTTGACATAAAATCGGGAATATTCAAGAAAGAATTGTCTTTGCATTGGTAGTACCTACAACATTGCCAAATTGATAGGAATTTAAGAAATGTTTATTGCAAAACACATGAATGCAAGAACCAATGAAAGAAGAAAAGAAGGAAATATTTAGCTCTAGTATAGAAAAGTTGTAGGATAGGTGAGTAATGGAAATTAAACTGGAATTGTACATTATGGTATGATCATAGAGAACTTAGAAAATCATAATACGGTATTCATTCTTCTATCTGTAGGCAATGGAATACTATTAAAAGATTTTGAAAAAGGAAAATATATTTGAACCTGCATCTCCCAGAATGCTGATAATGATAAAGGGACTGGATTGGGAAAGGGAACAGCTAAAGACCATGATTCTGTCATACCTCAGATTATTCAGGCCAAAACATCAGTTACCCACATAGGCCAATAGTATAGAAAGAAAAAAAAAAGGTGTGATACATGTTTAAGAAAGAGAATCAACATAGCTCAAGACATCAGCTAGTTGGGCAAAGGGAGAAAGTGAGGAGTTGATGATGAGGGAGGGTTTCTTGCATTGCTAGGGGTAGCATTAATCAAGGGCAGAGGACTCAAGAAGGGAGTTGTCCTTGAGGATTATAGAATTAGCCATGGACGTATGGAAATGAAGACAAAAACCTGCTGGTCATCTGTAAAGAGTTGATAACCAGGAGGAGGAAAGCAAGTGTTTTCTGAGGAGAAATGGGAGAAAAAGAGAAGCCAGTCAATGACACAAGCCTGGGGGATGCCTGTATTTCAGAACAGCATAGAAAGGGGGCATTAATTGAAACACATAAAGTGGTCAGAAATGAGGAAGAATTAAAATAATGTGGCTTCACAGAACCCAAGGGCAAGAGAGTTTCCAGAAGGAAGAACACCACGTTCAAATGCAGCAAAGAACAGAAAACACTGGCATGGCGCCTCACAACTCTGTGGCATACATGATTTTTAAAAATTTAGTGTCCACCATTCCCAGAATCAGATATGTTTATGATCGGATCATAGATTAAACTGGGAGGAGGAATTAATTAAAGTTATTTGTGAATAGAAGAGCTTGATTTCTAATGAAAATGTTTATATTGACTAACTGCATAACTTTGAATACATCATCTAATCTCTCCACAGCCTCCATCCATCAACTGTAAAATGAATTAATCAAACTGAATACTCATTTGCCTACAGCGCGTAGCTCTTGGAGTCCATGCACATCCTGTCAAATTAAAAGTGTAAGGACATTTGCTCTCATGACTTTAAAACATGGCGTTCAATTTATTCAATTGTCCGCTCTGACTCCTTCACAACTCTATTCGGTAGAGCTGAAGAAGATTTTTAGGTATTAGTCACTAATTTCCTTATGAAAATTTCCAGTTCAAGCAATGACCAAATCAAAGCTTAAGTTTAAAAACCATAATAAGACACATATGTGCTCTTAGAAATTGAGTGATGCTTATGAATATCCTTTTAAAGCCTCATTCCTACATCACAAAAGCATTTTTTCAAAGAAGGGCGTGGTGTGACATTTATTCACCACATTTAGATATTATTTCTTCCATACAAATAGTAATGTATCCAAAAGGCCCAATATTGTAGGCAAACATTTCCATAGAGAACATCTGGCTTTTTGACAAAAACTTGTATGGTTTCACTGATAGTTATTCCATTCCTCTAAGATGCTTCATGCTCTGATGATGCAAATATACTATTCTTAGGTTGCTGCACTTTTTATTTCCTTTTACCTGGAAAACAATTCTTCTTGATTTGTTTTCTCTCTTTATTAGCCTAATTCCATTCCAGACTTAATGGCAGTGCCAGACTTAAAATGCAGCTTTTCACTCTCACATGTGGCATTGACATTTTCATCCCTACATTTTCCTTATGTCTAAGTTTTATTTTATGAATGAATGAGGCTAAAATGGTAACATATCAATGAACAGTTATTACTTCTAAGCCCTGATCCTGTCCAACCATTGTCTTGTGAGTCCAAGTAGTTTATCCGTGGTCCTTAGCATCAAAAAGGGCAGACAGACCACATAGTGAAATTCTCCTACCCCACATTCAACAGATAAAACTAAAGATATAATATTTAAAAAATTAAAGCCAATTTCTAAAGCATGAAATATGATATGAAAAAAAAAAGCAGAACACACAGCAATAATAAGGATTGGAAGCATCAGAGCACCTGGGATCACAGGAATCAAGATTTTAACATTGTTCAAACAACAGGAGTCAAAATAGAAGATTCCAAAACCAAACATAAGTCAGAATCTATTCCGTCTGTCTTCAAGAAACTAAAATCACGTGATATTCTGCCTGTCTGTGAACACCAATCAGAATAACTGTCTACTTGCCATAGCTACTATATTATCATCTATGGTACTGGTCACCCATTTGCTTCTGGCTGGTAAGTTAGGAAACTGAAATTGCATTGCAAAATTTCTTCATTCTGATACATACCCAAAAGTAAACCTACAATCTGAATGTTTACCAGTGAATAAAACAAAAAAAGAAAATATGGTATACGCACACAATGTATTATTCAGCCTTAAAAAAGATGGAAATCCTGCTTTTTTTTTCCGTGTAACACACAGAGATTTTATTTAAGAAGAATGAAGAGAAAGTTTAGAGCACTTCCAAACAGAGTTCAAAGTGGGTCACTCTTATGAAGAAGAAAAGATGAGAGAAACCAAATCCTGCTTTTTTCAACAACGTGGATGAACCTTGAAGACATTATTCTAAGTTAGATAAGTTAGACACAGAAGGACAAATACTGTGTGATCCCACTTACATATGAGATCTAAAATAGTCAACCCAGGGAATCAAACAGTAGAGTGATGGTTGCCACGGCTTAAGGACAGGGGAGAACGGTTAGTTGTTGTTCAGTAGGTATTAAGTTTCACTTATGCAACACAAACAAGTTCTAGAGATCTGCTGTACAGCATGATGGTTAACAGTACCAACCCATATGCTTAAAAGTTTTTTGGGTTTTTTTTATTTCTGAAGTATTTATTTTTATTTTTTTCCTCTTAATCTTTGTATTAAATCATAACTGTGTACATTAATGCATTTATGGGGTACAATGTGCTGATTTTTATATAAATTTAGAATGCTTACCTCAGACTGGTTGACATAGCCTTCACCTCACTTACTTAATTATTGTGTTAAGACATTTATACTCTACTCTTAATAGATTTGACATGTACTCTTGCAATATGCACCATAGGAGAGGTCCCACCAATTACCCTCCCTCGATGCAAGCTACCCTCTCTCCTTCCCTCCCCCTCCTTCATCCTGGACTTTAGTTGTGTTTTATGTTTCATATGAAAGTGTAGGTGATTGTATATTGGTTTCATAATAGTACTGGGTACATTAGATACTTTTTCTTCCATTCTTGAGATACTTTACTAAGAATAATATGTTCTAGCTCCATTCATATAAACATAAAAGAGGTAAAGTCTCCATCTTTTTTAAGGGTGCATAATATTCCATGGTATACATATACCATAATTTGTTAATCCATTCACGGGTCAGGAGGCACTTGGGCTACTTCCACAACTTAGAAATTATGAATTGGGCTGCAATAAACCTTCTGGTACAAATATCTTTGTTGTAAAGTGATTTTTGGTCTTCTGGATATATAGCTAGTAGAGGAATTGCAGGATTGAACAGCAGGTCTACTTTTAGTTCCCTAAGTCTTCTCCAAACTTCTTTCCAAAAGGAATGTATTAGCTTGCATTCCCACCAGCAGTGCAGAAGTGTTCCCTTTCTTCCATATCCATGCCAACATCTGTAGTTTTGGGATTTTGTTATGTGTAAAAGTTTGTTAAGTGGGTAAATCTCATGTTATTACAATAACAATAAAAAATTCACCCACATAATAACCTTAAATCCTATAAATCTCAAAATCTGGAAATCAATAAAAGAAACATATGATTCTGGAATAAAGCAGCAGATCACAGAAAAACTAAACCTAACCATACCTCTTCTCTCTCCTCTCAGAATCAGGAGATAAGTAAACTTCAAGGCATTTCTTGCCTTTTTCTTTAGCTGAATAAATTATATGTGGGATAAACCCCAACACATACATTTAATGATGTATCAGAAGTAAGACTGGGACCTACATGTTCTAAAAAAGGCTACATATCTCTTAAGCAGAGTTCTTACTCTCCTTCCAGACAGCAATTTCATTATCATTTCCTTGTGATATAGAAAAGTTAGCAGGCTACTAGCTACACATAGTAGCTTTCCACATGAATTACGCTCATTAAAGAAGACTAAACAGAATGTCAAGAGGGAGCTACCAAATGATATGGCACCTGTCTTAGTCTGTTCTGTGTTGCTATAGCAGAATATTATAGACCAGGTAATTTATAAACAACAGAAATTTATGGGGCTCACAGCTCTAGAGGCTGGGAAGTCCAAAAGCATGGCACCAGTATCTGGCAAGGGTTGTGAAGGCAGATGGCAGAAGCTAGTACATGAGACAGAGAGGGACTAGGAGCCAAACTTGTTTTTTTACCAGGAGCCCACTTTCATGATAACTAATTCACTTCCCAGTTAACTGCATTACTATGGCAGGCTATGCCCTCATGACCTAATCAGGTGTGAAAGGCCCCACTTCTTAAGACTGTTACAAGGGCAATCAAATTTCAACATGAGTTTTACTGGGGTCATTCAAACTAGCAGCAACTATAAAAGAAAATAATAGAAAAAATACAAATCCTTCAAAAGTCTAATTCAAAAGAGATAAAAAGAGAATCTTGATAAGAACAGAAATTACCTGAGGATAAAAACAATTAACAAAAAAGTCAAAACTTGAATAGATAAAATTATAAATTCTTCTTAACAATAACATACCATGGTATAAATAAAAATATTTGTACACAACCTCTTAATATTTTCCATAGCAACCATCAAATAAGATGTGTCTAAGACTCTTTTCCATGTGTTTTTGTAAACCATGAAGATAAAATGTAGATAAAAGGACTCTTCAAAAAAATTCATAGAGGGAGCAGAGCAAGATGTTGGAACAGAAGGATCATTCAACTGAGTTCTCCTAGTACAATGGGGGGAAAAAAGAGAACCTAGCCATACTTGGTGCAGACCCAAAGTCCAAGCTCAGGGAGCATAGTGAGGTGGTGGTGAGCGGGTTGCAGCATGTGATCCAGAGGAATAGAAATATGACTCATTAAGCAAGTGATTACAAGCCACCAGGATTGGCTGGCCCCTCACACAGAGGTCCGGGAAAGATGGAAGCCTTTCTGGAGTTTGCGGTTTGCCGGGAAGCTGTACCTTCAGTGGAAAGCATGGAAGAGTGAGCAGACTCAAATAGTATATAGTGGATACTGCAGTGGATATGCCATCAGTTTGGTGGCTGGGAAGGCAGCCATACTGGGAAGGTCTCTTGCCTGGGGACTGCCATTGTGGGAAGGTTGTGAGAAGGTCTTAGCAGGGGCTTAAAGCATAACCATCTTAATTTTCCCTGCCCAGTGGATTAACTCCACTCTTGGGACATGCTGGGGATACACACACCCCACAAGAATTGGGGTCAAAGGGCACTGTGAGACCTTCCCCTAAAGGATTCTAGAGAGCTTTAAGATACTAACACAGCAGGGTCTGAATGCTGAGGGAACAATCAGGCAATCACCAAAGGCAACTAAGCTAGCAATAAGATACATAGAGGTTTCCTGCTGTGTTCTTTGTCTCCTAAAAAAACCAGAGCACTACCTGATGTCCCAACAACATATTACAACATATATATTCCTATTAAAGTTGGTCCCTTCAAATACGCGCACACACACACATACACACATATGTAAACTTTTCTAGTAATTTATTTTATTTTAACTTTTTTTCTCTTCTGTGTTGCTGAGATTGCTGCAATATCTGGCTACTTGAGCTTTTTTTGTTTTGTTGTGTTTTATTTTTGCTAATTTGGTTGATTGGTTCTATTCTTAACTTCCCTTTTACTTCAAGCAAGGACTCCTATATTTTTGGTCACAGCAGAGGAAGAGTTTGACTTTCTTCAGGCTGGTATGGAGCTCCTGATTTTGAGGAACCCACCCAGCCCAGCCCCTCAAACTCCTTGGATTACAGGCATGGCTTTAACACTGTGCCAACCAATATCATTTCTTCTTTGACTCTCATCTTCTCTCCCTGTCCTCATTCTCTCCTATTCTTCAATTCTTTTCTTTTATCCCCTTTTCCCATTTTTTCTTTTTCTTTTCCTTTTCTACTTCCTTCTTCTTTCTTTCTTTTCCTCTTATTTCTTGCTGCTTGCACATTACCCTTCTCTTCTTTCTGCCCTTCTACCAAGAGGCCACTCCAAGACTTAAGCTTGGAGATAAGGTAAGTTGAAGCAAAAGAGGAAGTGAGAAGGACAAAGGAAGACAAAGAGGTGAACAAGAAGAAAGAACACACGAGAATGAACCAACATAAAAATTCGAGCAACATGAAAAACCAAAACAGAGCAACTCCCCCAGGGGAACATGAGGCAGCTACTGCAGAAGACTCCTCCCATAAAGTATTAATGAATTTAACAGAAAAGGAACTTAAAATATAGATGATAAAGACAATAAAAGGAATGGATGAGAAAATGGAAAGACAAACCAAAAGTCAGAGGAGAAATATGTAAAATATGCAAAGGATATGGTGGAGCTTTGGGAAATGAAGGAGATGATCAGGAAAGTAAAGATATAGTAGAAAGTCTCAAAAATAGACTAAACCATGGAGAATAAAGAACCTCAGAGTGAAAGGATAAAGGTTTTGAGTTAACCCAGGTAGTCAAAGAGGCAAAAAAGAAGAGAGAGAAAGTGGAACAGTCACTTGGAGAACTACTACAAGACTCCATGAAGCATTCAAACATGAATAATAGGGATCCCTGAAGGGGAAGAACATTGTCCCAAAGGAATGAAAGCTCTACTACAGACCATCATAAATGAAAACATCCCAAGTGTTATTAAAGATCCCAACACCCTCCTTTCAGGTGGATATCGAACCCCAGGTCATTTCAGCTCAAACAGAGCTTCTCCAAGCCACATTGTAATAAATCTGTCCAAACTCAAGATGAAAGAAAAATTTCTGCAAGCAGCCAGGAGTAAGCACCAACCAACCTACAGTGACAGGCCTATTAGGCTGACAGCAGACTTTTCAAATGAAACTTTCTAAGCCAGAAGAAAATGGTAATCCACCTTCAACATTCTTAAACACAACAATTTTCAGCCCAGAATTCTGTATCCTGCTAAACTAAGCTTCAAAAATGATGGAGGAATCAAATCTTTTGTGAATATACAAGCACTGAGGAAATTCACCACAAGACCAGCTGCATGGGAAATACTTAGACCTATTCTTAACACTGACCACCACAATGGACCACCAGCAAAGCAAACACCCAGAAGCTGAAGGTCAAAACTTAGCTGCCACAATGGTGCAAAGAATAAAATTACACAATAAACTTGCACAAAATAAGATGAATAGAACTCAATCACACTCATCAATTCTCTCAATAAATGTCAATGGATTTAATTCCCCCACCAAAGAGGCACAGGCTGACTGATTGGATTAAAAAAACAAAAGCCATCCATCTGGTGTCTCTCAGAAACACATCTAGCCTTGAAGGACAACTCAAGACTCAGGGTTAAGGGATGGTAAACACCCTTAAAAAAAAAAAATTCCATTCAAGCAAATGGAAATCAGAAGAAAGGAAGGGTTGCAATCTTATTTTCAGATACAGGCAGATTTAAAGCCACTAAAGTTGAGAAAGACAAAGATGGACACTTCATACTGGTTAAGGGAACAATACAACAAGAAGACATTTTTCAATTTGAAATACTTACATGTTCCCAGGTTTATGAAATAGACCTTGATGGGTCCGAGCAAGATAATATCCCTTAACGTCATAACAGCCAAGGACATTGACACCCCTCTGACAGAACTATACAGATCCTCTAAACAGAAACTAAACAAAGATACAAAGGACTTAAATGTGACCCTAGAACAAATGGAATTAATAGTCTTATACAGAACACACCAGCCCAAAGTTAATGAATATATATTTTTCTCATCAGCACATGGTACATACTCCAAAAGAGATCATATCCTAGGATAGAAATTAAACCTCAGCAAAATTAAAAGAATAGAAATAATACCTTGTATCTTCTCAGACCACGAGGCAATAAGGGTGGAACTCAACTCCAATAAAAACGTTCATCCCTACACAAAGGCATGGAAATTAAACAACCTTATGCTGAATGATAGTTGGGTTCAGGAAGAGATAAAAGAGAAAATTGTTAAAGTCCTCAAACATAACAATAATGAACACAATTTATCAGAATCTCTGGGATACAGCAAAAGCAGTCTTATAAAGGAAATTTACCATATTAGATGTCTACATTCGAAAAACAGAAAGAGACTGCATCAACAAACTCATGAACCATCTTACGGAAATGGAAAAAGAAGAACAATCTAATCCCAAACTCAGAAAAGAAATAACCAAAATTAAATCAGAGACCAATGAAATTGAAAACAAGAGAATCATTCAGAAAATTAACAAAACAAAATGTTGTTTTTCTGAAAAAATAAATAAAATCAATAAGTCTTTAGCCAGATTTATGAGAAGCAGAAAAATAAAATCTCTAATAACCTCAATCAGAAATGATAAAGGGGAAATAACAACAGATGCCACAGAGATACAAGAGATCATCTCTTAGTACTACAAGAAACTCAATGCCCAGATATTTGACAATGTGGAGGAAATGGATCAATACCTGGAATCGCACCCTCTCCCTAGGCTTAGCCAAGAAGAAATAGATCTCTTGAACAGACTGATTTCAAGATCAAAGAAACAATAAAAAATCTCCCAACTTAAAAATGCCCTGGTCCAGATGGCTTCACACCAGAATTTGGTCAAACCTTCAAAAAACAGCTTATACCCATACTTCAGTAATTATTACAAAAATTTGAAAAGGAAGGACATTCCCCAACATGTTCTATGAAGCAAACATCACCCTGATATGAAAACTAGGAAAAGACTCAACTAAAAGCAAGAATTTCAGACCAATTTCACTAATGAATATAGAAGCAAAAATTCTCAGTAAAATCCTAGCCAATAAATTACAGCTTCACATTAAAAAAATCATTCATTATGATCAAATAGGTTTTAGCCCAGGAATGCAAGGCTGGTTTAACACACACAAGTCCATTAATGTAATTTACCATATCAGCAGAAGCAAAAACAAAGAACATATGATCCTCTCAATAGATGCAGAAAAAGCATTTGATAAAATTCAACACCCCTTTCTAATTAGAACTCTGAAGAATATAGGCATTGGCGGCACATTTCTTACACTGATCAAAGCCTTCTATGACAAGCCCACAGCCAATATTATACTGAGTTGAGTAAAACTGAAAGCTTTTCCATTCAGATCTGGAACAAGACAAGGTTGTCCTCTATCACCACTGATATTCAACATAGTACTGCAAGTTCCAGCCTATACAATCAGGCAAGAGAAGGAAATAAAGGGCATCCAAATGGGGGTAGAAGAAGTGAAACTCTCCCTCTTTGCTGATGATATGACTTATACTTATAGAGTATACTTATACTTAAAGACTCAACCACAAGACTCCTGGAAGTCATCAAAAAATACAGTAACATCTCAGCATATAAAATCAACATCCACAAAATCAGTAGCCTTTGTATATGCCAATAACAACCAAGATGAGAAGGTAATAAAGGGCACAATTCCCCTCTCAGTAGCTTCAAAGAAAATGAAATACATAGGAATATACCTCACAAAAGAGGTGAAGGACCTCTATAAAGAAAACTATGATCCCTTAAGAAAAGAAATATTAGAAAATATTAACAAATGTAAGAACATACCATGCTCATGATGGAAAGAATCAACATTGTCAAAATGTCTGTACTTCCCAAAGCAATCTACAGATTCAATG
>CAUYRH010094754.1:0-16367 GCA_963574655.1 Perodicticus potto
CTCAGAGATCTAAAAGTAGACTTGCCATTTGACCCTATAATCCCTTTACTTGGTATATACCCAGATGACCAAAAATCACATTACAACAAAGATATCTGTACCAGATTGTTTATTGCAGCCCAATTCATAATTGCTAAGTCATGGAAGAAGCCCAAGATCCCATCGATCCATGAATGGATTAACAAACTGTGGTACATGTATACCATGGAATATTATGCAGCCTTAAAGAAAGATGCTGTCTTTTCCTCTTTCGTATTTACATGGATGGAGCTGGAACATGTTCTCCTTAGCAAAGTATCTCTAGAATGGAAGAAAAAGTATCCAATGTATATACCCCTAACATGAAGCAAATTTATATCTTTCAAGTGAAGGCTACAACCCAATTATTGCACAAGAAGACGGGGAAAGGGGAGAGGGAGGGAAGGGGAGGGAAAGGGCATGGGGAGAGAGGATAAAGGGTGAGATCACACTTGTGGTGCATATTTGAAGGGTCAGGAGAAAACTTCTGAATACAGATCAAAAATGTTTTCACATAGTAAATGAGAAAAACTCATGAATGTTATGTCAATCAGGTTGATAAAAATATCTCAGATTGTATGTGAAGCCCGCACACTGTACCTCATGATTTAATTATTGTACACAGCTACGATTCAATTAAAAAAAAAAAGCCAGAATTTCTCTCTCAAAAAAAAAAATAAAATAAATCTAAAAGCATTTCAAATTAACAAGAGCATATAACAAGTTGCCCAAGTAGAATTTCAAAATACAGTGACCCCAAAATTTGACAAAACGAAGTTTAAA
This sequence comes from Perodicticus potto, assembly GCA_963574655.1. NCBI lineage: Eukaryota > Metazoa > Chordata > Mammalia > Primates > Lorisidae > Perodicticus > Perodicticus potto. Next base: position 802 of record CAUYRH010094754.1, read on the forward strand.
AACATTTAAAGTAGAGCAGAAAACATGAATTACTAAGTGCTATGGGCTAAACTGTGTTCCCATAAACACCGTGTGTGGAGGCCTCAAGGAACGCAGAATGGGACTGAACTTGGAGGAAGGTCTCTGAAGTAGTGAAGTTAAGATGAGGCCCCTAGAGAGCACCTGGTGTGACAGGACTGGGGTCCTTATTAGAGGGGGAAACTGTGCCCCCTCCCAACAGAGGGAAGATGATGTGAAGATGCAGGGGATAACCAACACCTGCAAGCCAGGGGGCAGACGTGCCTGAGCCGACCCTCAGAGCTGAAGGAAGCACCCTGAGGACATCTCATCATTCTTGCACTCCCACCTCCACCATGATGAGATGATCAGTTCCTGTTGATGAAGCCACCCAGTCAGCCATGTTTTGTTATGGCAGGCTCAGCAAACTTATACACTAAGAAGAAAACATAAAATGTGCAATTCCTTTCTGCAGAAGATTATTTTATTAAAACATATGAGAACACACCAAGATTATAGAGCAGACATTTAAAGGGACTTGAGTCACTATTCTAAAATGCATATTCAATGAAAGGGTTAAGAACTAACAAGAAGGCAATACGGCCTGGCAGGTGGGTAGGGAGCACTTGTGTTAATGTATAAGAATAGGTAAAAATACTTTTTAAATCTCAGGAGGCAGTGATGACAATATTGAAACAATTTATAAAATATTCTCTTCAAATACAACGAAGAAGAATCTTTTACATTGGAAAAAGAACAAAGAAGAAATGTAATAGTTAAGTGTATCGCAGAACATCTTCCTACAGTGCATAACAGCCAGAACAGCCTGGAACATCTTTTGATGGAGTGAGAATCAAATCATTTCCACTTGTAAAAGGAAAAGCAATGAAAGTTTTCAACAGCCACAAAAACATGTTCCTTATTATGGCTTCTCCTATATAGACTGGATGCAAATGTTTGCAATTTTTAACATTGAAAGTGGACAGCGCTGAACTTTTATTTTGTCATAAGAGTCACATACAATTAATATTTATGTTTCTAATATCATCGTTAAAGAGAAAATTAAGATAACATTATGATTCATTTTGATCTATAAAACTTTAAAAAAACTACCGCTTATGAAAATTGTTATGTAAAGAATGTTAATAGAGCGAATGAAAATATTTGGAATGTACTACCAAAATTTTAAAACTATTTATTTATATATTTGTTTCTTAATGTCAGAGCATTATGGGGGCAAAATTGGGGGGCCACATGAATTGCTTTTGTGTAGTTTGAGTCTAAGTTAGGAATGTGCCCATCCCCAGGTGGCCTGCCTTGCACCCAGCGGGTGTCACTTTACCTGTCCCTACCTCCCCTCCCACCTGCTTCACTTCCCTGGAGTTTTACTTCCTCTTGGGCCCTTGATTTCCATCCAGGTTGTTACAAATGCAAGTAGTTCATTTTTTTTTATGGCTGAGTATTACTCCACAGTGTGCATAAACCACACTTTATTAATCCCTCCATGAATTAATGGGCCCTGGGGTCGGCCCCACCTCTTGGTGATTGTGAACTGTGCTGCTGTAAACATTCAAGTGCAAGCGTCTTCTTGATAAAATGGCTTTTTTGTCCTGTGGGTAGACACCCAATAGTGGGACTGCCGGGTTAAACGGAGGGTCTACTTTTAGTTCTTTGAGGAGTCTTCATAAGATTTTCCATAGAGGCCCTAGTTCACAGTCCCACCAACAGAATGTAAGTGCTCCTTTCTCCCTGTCTCTCTAATCATCAGGGAAATGCAAATCAAAACCACAATGAGCTATCACCAAACTGCCGTGGGAATGAATTTTTTATTAAAAACCACTTAGTAGTTAGAAAATATTGAACATTTTAGACACTAAATGTTAAATCAAACTTAAAAATTAATATTAATATGAGTGTTACATTGAAAATTAGATTTTTGAGTATTGTTATCTTTTATGTATTCAAATAAAATAGTAACTTAAAAGCTAGAGCAGTGAAATTTCAATTATTATTTTTAATAAGGATTGTGTTTCACACAAAACTGTTTTAATAATTGACTTAAAATGTGAAATTCAATATTTTTGAAGCTAGTAATTTTTTTTTTAGATCTCAAGTTCTGCAGGGACTGTTATCTGAAAAAAATTTAAACCTTATTAGTGCTACATAAAGAAAAATATTTTAGAGACAAAAATTTATGATTAAACTTTATTGTATTTTATACAGATTACATTAAGATAATCTATGTGTGCAGAAAGTCTTAGGTTTTAGCTAAAATTCAGGGACATGTGTACATATTTAAATGTGTGCATATTTAAACATTTAAGTCACCATACTACTATTGGTGTGCTATGAAGATATAAATTAAGTAAAGAACTTCACCCTTAGTTCCGATAAATCTCCTATTTCACCTATGTGCCAAATAAACATCAGAAAAATTAAATCATACATCTGAAGGGCTAGAGATTAACATAAGGAAGACGAGGAAGAGTATGGGGGAGTGGGTAGCGGCACAGAAGCTTAGCACAGCAGTGCCAAGGTTGCAAAGCAGTTTATTTGTACATTCACTCTCATGGAAATGAAATGGGGAAGCCATTAGACATTAGAAAATAATTCTTTCTGAAATCTGACTTTAATATAACTCATTCCGAAAAAGATGCTACTCTCTGTGGCTTAACAATAAAGACACTTTTTAAAATTATTCAGGCTGCTCTATTCTTGCAAATTTCCTCCACTAAGAGTGTCCTAATGAATAAAATTAAGTAGGAATAGAACGTGGCAATGAGGAATGTTTGTGTGTTTGATACAGAGATACTGGAAAGTATGAATCTCAGACTGTTCACTGAGGCAGGAAGATATCTCTAGGATAATTGCTCTTTGCGGAAAAGAATCTGAGAGCAAATTCAGAAGCAGGGTGGATAATTGATGATGCCGTAAAGTCTCCACTTAAACTACAAGTTATCTAATGACTATCGATTCAACAGACGTGGTCTCTGCAAGAGTTTGATGCAGTTACCTCTGTCAAGTCTCTGTCCGGGCCATCATTTAGCAGGTAATTGTAGCGTCAGAGAGGTCACAGAAAACACTTTTTAAAATCCTTGGTTTTATAGAAAGTTGTACTAAACATGTCACATGGTAAACATTTTAAAAATACGTGTAGCTTAGTGGGTTAGTGGATAAAGGAGAGTATATTTTTACATTGAGGTCTATATATTAAATTAATATAGAAAATATATGAGCGTATTTTATATTATCATGCCAGTTGTCGCAATTTTTAAGGTCACAAAAAATACCATTTAAGGGACAGGAAAAAGAGTTAAATGATTGAGAGCTGGACGTTCAGAAAAGCGAGGTATCATAAGGACCTTGTTTCCTCTCAGAATCAGCTGAGATTGCAGATTCAGGGCCATGTCAATCAGAATGGCCGTGGGGAAGTTGGGGACAGGCCTTACCAGCATGGTGTTTCTGAGGCATGCGAGGGTGTCACCCATATGATATTAAGGAGTATAATTTTGTGAATGCAGAGTGATGAGGGGGCAATTTTGTGGAGACGTGAAGCATCAGTGGACAAGTGAGGGTGGGCCTGGTGAATGGACCGGAGGACTAAGTCGATGAGTTAGAAGCAGCTGACGTGCTTCAGAGACCAGGGAAGGCTCGGGCAGTGTCCAGAAATGACCACAGACAGAAGGATTATCTGTGACCTTTTTCTGAAACAATATATTGTCCCTTGAGACGGAGCAGCATTTCCCATTATGCTGGAAAAGGCAGAGAGCGTCCTTCTGCTCTCGGGAACGGCGATGAATCTTACAGTCACAGAAGCAGTGGAAGAGAGAATGACGGGACAGTCGATGCTGGCAACGGAATGGCATCAAACCTTGTCCATTTCATAAGGTGGCACTAACAGCGTTCAACAGGAAATAACAACGTAAGGAAACTGCAGCAAATATGACAACGATAGTTATTACGCTTAGTGCATAAAAACAGAGCGGAAATCCCTGGATGACAAAATAAAACATCTGGGAGAAAAGTTTACAAAAAGTGGGAATGGACGATTTATTAAAGAAAACGAAAACATAGGACCACTGGACGATTTTTGCTGAAGACAACGGTGACCACGGTGTCTGCTAAGTGGGATTTTCTACCTTCTCTGTGGATTAATTGGGATTCCACAGAAATGCAGAGACACAGAGAAGACACCAGTGCCACGGCCTCTACCACGTGCTTTCCTGTTCCTGCCATCCTTTCTCCACGTTTTAGTTAGAACTCTACTGCAAGACAGGGTCTCCATCAGCGGAGAAACGGGGAGAGATCAAATAATCAAAGTTAACAGCACGAGCAACGGTACGATGTGCTGGGAATGTATCTCGTCGTCAATACGAAACTCTAATTCAGGCAAACTTAAATAAGGGGCACTGTAAAAAATAACTGGCAAAAAGGCAATAAAGTCTTGAAAGACAGACTGGTGAACTATCCAGATTAAAGGGCATTCAGGTGACACGGTAACTGAACGCGATCAACGTTCAGTTGATTTGGATTACACCCTGGACCAGAAGATGGACATTCCTGGCACAGGTGATGTGGTTTGAATGCAGCGTGCAGGTCAGACAGCGGCATTGTCCCCGGGGATGTTTTAACTACTGTTTACACCTGTACTTCAGCTCTGGAAGATGTTCTTGCTGGGAGAATTGGGGAGAAGGATAAATAGGATTCTCTTTATTATTTCTGTAACTTTTAAAAAGTCAGTAAGTAATTCTTTAAAAATGAAAACTTAGAAACAAAAATAAATCAGAAGGGGAAGAATGTATGTTGTGGGTGTAGTGGGACCTTATAATCATATGTACTTTTTGAAAACAATTTTTTACTATACCCCAACAGGCGTCACAGTGTTCCACTGTTTTTCTTTGTCATACTTCAGGGAGGACAGACCAGAGAAATAAGCAGAGTTGCCAAAGTTTTTATAACAGCATTTTTATTTATGTACAAATGTAGCATGTCCATATGAAACCTGCCATACAAGCAACAGAAATTCTGCTCCTGAATTATTTGATGGCACGAATTTGGGTGGCTCAGTGGGAATCTATGCACAGGGTAAGTCCAAACTAGACCAAGAGTCCCCAAAGAAGAATAACCCAAGAGAAAAACATGTTGACAATGTTCACATATATTTAGTTATGAAGTCTGTCACCTGCTGGGTTGATGTGGAAGGCAGACGCATCACACACCCAGGAGGGAGGGAAGGCACTGTTCAATCTCACAGTGGTTATTTTGGGCTGTCAGAGCTTTTCGAGATCTTCTGAACGTTGTAAGGATTAGTATTTTTTGGAAGAAGCTCTCTAACCATATCTTCTAAGTATCGTCATATATGCTAATAAGGCTGTGAATGTGATCCTAACTATGCCATCCAGCAAATTAAGACTGGACCAGTCCACAGCCATTACACAAGAAAAAGGTTCACAGTGTGTGGTGAAACAACAGAATGCATAGTTCCACGATAGCAATGCTGGCTTCAGTAATCTATTATACGTGAATATTTTGTGTTGAATTTATAGAAGGCTAGAAAAATAGGTTAATTACAGTTAGATAACTACGTCGATGATAAACGAGCAGGTGGGTGCACAGACGGAGGCAGCCATGCCACTCTGAGTTGGGAAGTGGGGACACAGGAGAGCTTGTCGGTGGGGGCCCGAGTCCTTTGCCTTCTTAATTAGGTCAGGTTGCACGTGGGTCTCTCCCAGGAGAGCAGGGGGTCTTTCTGTCTCTGATGCCCCTACTTCTCAGTGTGTTTCCTCTCTCAGGGGGGTGCCCTTGCAGGGAGACCGGGACTCTCGTGTTCACTCTGGGTCCACAAATATCTTCTCCAGTAAGCAAATGACTTGCTCGTATAGTGAGACTCAGGAATGTTTAATACAGCAGCTATTTTGAAACGTGGGGTGTGAAACATGTCGGTTTGGGAAAACCACCGAAGTCTGGCGGGTGAGTGTGGGGCTGGCGGCCGTGAACCCTCTGCAGACATTGACCTCGGCTGAGGGGAGCGAGTGGTTTGCAGCAGGGCAGAGGGGCCGCCAGTGAAGCCGAGAGGGCCCAAGGGAGGGATGCCGTCCAGGAGGGGTGCTGCCCCCGCTGCGATCCCAGTGCTGTCAGCTAAGTCTATTGGCGCAGATCGCACTTTGATAGGCCAAAGGAAGAAATGGCCGAATTTGGAAAACCTGTTCTCAGAACAGTTATGAAAAATGTCTCACGAACCAAAAGGTCTGAGCGGCTCACACCTCTGCGCCTAAGATCAAAACAAACGGGATCCTCGCCTTTCTCAGCAGTATCTTCTGGGGAAAAACCCAGTTTGGAGTGTCAGAAGCTCAATCTTTCCCTGGGTATCTACAATATAAAATCCTAATTTCTTCTAAGCAGCTGTGTATTTGAGATGACTACGGAAACTATGTCATAAATGAAAATGAAAGTAACTCAACACTTTTATATTTATGAATTTTTCAGCGTATTCCTCTTATTTCCCTTGCATAGGAAGAAAAAGAGCTTGAAATACACGAGACAAATTAGCACCGACTGTATCCAGGTGATGCTGTTGTGGGAAATTCTTACTTTCATCTTTTATATTTTGGGGTTTTTCCTAAAACTTTCACAAGGAGTATCATTTGTTTTTGTATGTCAGGAAAAAAAATGTGAAGTGGTCACAGTCGTATGGGATGACAGAAACTTAGAGTTATACTTGAGGAAAATGAAGACAGTCTAAAGGCATCGGTCGTCACTCTGGAGACTCAAAATTCTTTGATAAATTTTGATCGTTCGAAGCACACGTAATTGCATTATATTTTTGCAGAATCGTGTTTTAAAAATGTCATGATAGCCCTACCTTTTATTCAGTGTTGCTACTCATTGACAATGTATGAGACTTTCCGTCCGTATGTTATAAGATATCTTGTAAAATACAATTGCTCTTTTGTGGCAACATCTGTCTTCCTTATGTGGCAGTTATTGGGCAATTTCCTGGGAAATTTATTAGGAAAACAGGAGGAAGAAAAGCAATCTTAGGATGAACTACGGACACTGGTGCACCAGGCGTGGTTATACCTCTGACACTGGGATTCTGAAGGGACTTGTTTGGTTTCTGAGTCTTCATGCAAATGACTTGAGCCCGCTTCCTGCCTCAGTTTCTCAGGATGCGGGATGAGGTTGAATGCACGTTTCTTGGACAGTCATGAGCATGAGCTAATATTTGAAAATTTTAAAATATTATGATACCCACAAAAACTGTCAGTAATATTTTCTTTAAGACACCGTAAGAGGTGCCAACTTAAAAGGCAGTTTCTGTGAGAAAGCGTCTTGATCCTCAAGCTGTCACTTTATTTGACAGGAGTTACAGCAACTACCTGAGAACTCACTATCTGGAAGGGGTGAGTATCTGCACAGCACCTGGGTTAAATGTTCTTTCTCTCTTTTCTTTTCTTTCTCTTTCTTTCTCATTCATTCTTTCTTTTCTCCTTCCTTTTCCCCCTCATGCTCACTTTACTTTCTATTTATGGCAATTTAATTATGTAAGAGTGCAAAATCATTATGCTGTTTAATACGCCCATTTTCCAGATTTGATAGAAGCAAGGCTATATAATAAGGTTATCATCTGAAATTCTTTCTGTCATTCCTAAGGAGTGGCGTGATCTCAGGTCCTCCTCACACCATCTCTGTATCGCTATTAGGACTGGCAGTAATAGCGATGGGGAAGCCAACAAATCAAACAGCTTCACTTCGGTGTCCAAAAGGATCAAATGTTTAGTAAATATAGAATACTCCAAGTGACTCACTTGCCACCTGTGCGGGTGACAAGCTGAGAGGATGGGACTCACTTTCTATATATCCCTGGCTTAAAAGAATGTGGTCATCTCTTCTTCTCTAAATAAATATATAAGCATCTCTTTAAATTTAAAATGTATTCTTTTTCAGGAAAGAGATGAGTTCTAAGTCATAGGTTTCTATTTTTAGTTGTCCTTTGGGCAATAGATAGCAAGACTTCTCTATAAATAAATGAAAAACATCTCTTCAGCGTATACCTTTTGGGGAATATTAGTTAGTTCTTTGACATAGAAACTGGAGACAAGTTCAAAGCGAACAGGCTATCATTTCCTTTTCCTGACAGATCCTTTAAAATGTCTGAGAAATGGAGTTCTGGAATTTTGTCAGAGTACAATGAAAAACACAATAAAATTTCTTTCACTGTGTACAATCAGAAAGTGCAGAAGTTATTTGTCCCATGGAGTCTGATCTGGAAAATCTGTTAGCCAGGGGGCATTTCAGTTCTTTGAAGATTTCATTACAGCAAGTGGAAGGGCACATAACAGGGAGTGTGCACAGCCTGGAACCGCACAGCATGTAAACTTTTATTGAACTAATTCCCTTCATTAAATAGGAACGTGCCTTTGAACTACAGGGTTAACACCTGCATAGTAATAAGCTTTGTATGGATTATAATATTTCTATTTGATGTTTAATGTTTCTTGGAATTACCCTGCACATCTAAGATGTGACTTTTGAGGTGAAAGCCGCACTTTTACAGCAGGGCCTAATGGGGGACCAGGTACTGCCGGATAACTTTAAAGCAGCCGAGACATTCTGGATGGTCAGACTCACTTTCCTTTCCGGCAAGGCCAGAGTTTGTTTGTCACTAGAAGGCCAAATTCCCCCTCTCCCAGATAACTGCAGTGGCTGCGCTTCATGGGAACGAGGCTCTGCAGACCCCCCCGGAACAGATGCAGTGTTGCCAAATTCAGTGTTCCAAGTTCAACCTTCTGGGGTTTTTGCAACAAGCACTTTTTTTTGATATTGAGAATAATGACAAAACAAACTGTCCCCCCCTGTCTGGACAGAATGGTACTGTCCCAGACACAGACACGTCCCGTCCGCAGGCCAGGTGGCCCAGGCAGCAGCACTCTGCTGAGGCTCCAGGAAACCCCAGTGCACAGGAGAGAGAAGGAGCAGTGTAGTGTCCACAGGCCATTGGCAGGATGATGAGCCCATCGTGTCCGCTGAGTGTGCACACGTGTGTATGTTGGTGTGCAAGTGCACACGTGCGTGTGCGAGCATGCCTGTGTGCCTGTGAGTATGCAGTTTTCTGTGTGAGGCTCCGCTTCTTATACCCAAATTTGGGTACAAATTCAATGCAACAGCGTTCGTCTTGGATTTCTAAACAGCGCCACTGCAAAGAGCAAATTATCAGGAGCCTGAGATTGCTTATCACAGAAGAACAAATTTTGTTCTGATATTTTATTTTGAAATCAGCTTTCAACCCTAGAATTCAAAAACTCAGAATTCACACAATTATATAGGTAACACCTAAGTTTCCTTGGATTTTGTGTTCAGAAGAAAAATGTGTAGGAATAAATGCTGGGGGGAAGGTGTATATTTTTAAATCCTGACTTGGTAGATTTGACACTTATAAAGAACATTTCTCCTGGTTTTTCAACTTGAATTCAGCTACAAAAGGTGGTGACTGCGGCTCCCCTGCCACCGGACCTCATCCGACGGGGCCACCTTTTCTCCCAAGTAGCCATTGGTTGTTGTCAGATCTAACACTCAAAGCTGGGTAAATATTGGTTGAATTTCATTTTTAAGAGTCTTAATTTGGTCTTGGATACATTTCCTGTTGAATACTGCAAGGAAAAGTAACCTAGTCCCTTTTTTTTTTTTTTTTGCAGATTTTGGCTGGGGCTGGGTTTGAACCCGCCACCTCTGGCATATGGGGCCGCACCCTACTCACTGAGCCACAGGTGCCGCCCCTTAACCTAGTCCCTTTTCTGGTGTTATTTATTCTGCTTCAAGGAACACAGCAGAGTGTATGTGTCTGACAACAACTTGTCTCACCTCTGAATTTGCACCTGGAAGGAAAAACCTCTGTGCATCTCAGGGTTTGTTCCAGTTGGTGCCTATTAAATGTGAAAATTGCTTCCTCTCCTTACAGATCAGTACAATTAATTGCCTTTGTCTAGAGATGACACAGATTTGAGAAACACTGTCTGAGGTACAGCGATGAAATTCAGCCAGAGTCCTGGAGATTTTCACTCCTCTCAAAACATATAGAATTTTAAAATTAATAAGGTAGCGTGGCAGCTATTTCTGCCACTGTTATTTCAAGGTGTAATTTAAGAACTCAAGAGGTAAGTGAGTTTTCTGAAAGACACTGCAGAGCAAGTTGTTTGCAACTTGTCTTTCCTTAATGCAGGGCGGGACTGGGGGCTGGGAGGCATGAGCTGTGCCGAGCTGGGCGCCCTGCCACTCTGATGTTCTTTTCTTTATCCACAGATTGGAGATGGAGTCAGCTTTCTGCGGACAGGTCTTGGAGTCTGTGAATGAGCTCTTCTCCAGGCAAGCAAGGGTTATGTAGTGCAGAGCATGGAGAAACCATCTCAGGTTTGGAAGTGACCTTGGGTCTTGGTCCTGCTCACCTGTCCTCACTGGGTCCAGCCAAGGAAAAGCCGAGGGTTGTCTGCACAGAGCCAGACGCACTAGAACCCCCCGCCCCCAGCCACAGATGGCCACAGACAGCCGAGAGTCTATTTAAGGCTATTTTTTGTAGACTCCAGACATATGGGCTAGGACTTAATTTTATGCCTGATATATAATCTAAAATTGTCCTTAAAAATATGCCTAGAGATGAATCACTAGAGTGGGGAAAAAAACAAGAAAACAAACAAAAATGGTAAAAACAATGAAAGACCCCAAACAATAAGTACATGGCACAAATCACAGGGAGACGTCGCTGTACGGACACTGGTGCTCCCGACACCGGTTTGAAAGGAATAAACCTTCCGGGTTTAAAGAAGGTGGAAAGTGGCCGCCTTTGAGTTTTGGTCGACGAAAGTTCTAAACTATATTTTGGATGTTTCTATATTAAGAAGGATTTTTTAAATAAAAGATTAATGGAAATATCCATCAGAAAAATAATTTCCCAAAGAAAGAATATAATTCATTTACCCTTAGTCCTGTGGAAATGTTTATTGCTTCTCTTATAAACAAATCAAAATTGTGAATGCATTTTTTTCAAAAAACTGAAAGTGTATATCAATACACATAAAGATATAAAAAGTGAACAGTGAAAAGACTAAGAAACAACAATTTCTCAACTTAGATCATTTAGTGTTTTTAAAGGTGACTATGTCAGGTAGAAGTATGTGAATGAGAGGCATGAAAAAGGGTGAAAAGTGTTTGTTTTTTTTTTTTTGAGGAATAGGATTATGAGAAAATTATATTTTCTTATGCATGAGAATTTCTATTTTCAAATGTTAATGTATACACTGAGTTGATCTTAAGTAATGAAAATACTTATTATAAATAAGCAAGGAGAGACTATGCCCCGATTGTCTGGAGAGAGGGCTCCCACCCCTGGTTTAGGGGCTTGAGTTCCTCTTCCCCACGTCTCCTTCCTAAATTTCTTCTCAGTTGTTGCTTTCCCTGGTCTGAGGCTTCTGAGGTCCCAGACTCCGTTTTTTGGGCCCTTCACTTGGGCCATCGCCCTCGCACAGGGCTGCCTTGGTGACGTGCTAGTCACACTTCCAGGATCACACTCCTGGATCATCACAGCGGAACCCTTAACCCAGCGTCCTGCCAGGCCAGCAGGTGTGGGTTCACCTACAGCTGCGGTCCCGCATGGTGGCCGTGGACTGGTGCAAGTGATGGCCGTTTAGGAGCCGTGCTGCACACGGTGAGCAGCGGGAGCAGCACCCTCGTCTTTGTGACAGCTGCGCCCTGTCATTCGCGGCACTGCCCAGCTCCACTGGCTGTCAGATGAGCAGCATTCCATCCTGGAGGGGCGTGACCCCGCTGCGGACCGCGCGTGGGAGGGAGCTAGGTCATGCACTCCTTGCAACGATTTAATGCCTGATGATCTCAGGTGGAGCTTTAATGCGCTTGAATCCACCCCAAACCAGCTCCCTGACCCTGTCCATGGAAATGTCATCTTCCATGAAGCCTGTTCCCTGGTGCCACCAAACCTGGGTACCACTAACCTACAGCACTTCATAAGAGCATCTTAAAGTCGGCTTTGGAATCCCTGTGCTTTCCCCAAACCCTTTAATCCCGCAGTTCCCGTCCTCATGCATTGGGATTTGCAGCCCTGGGGAGATTCCAGCGAGACAGCTGAGGCTTCCTTCCTGCTGCCCCCGTCTGCCCTGAGTGCCCTGTCCCCGGCTGTCCCAGGTCCAGACGACTCCGCTCTGTGTTTTCCCTGCCTCGCATTGCTCAGGACTTGTCCACTTGTTTTCCTGGCCTTCCCCCCCCATCCTCTTTGCCTACAAGTTTCTCCCTTTTTAAATAACCAAATCCAATCATGTTATTCTTCCACCGCACAATTTTCAGTGACTCCATGCTGCTCTCAGATAAATGTGAAAGTTACCTCCTGGCCAGCGAATTTCCTGATCTGCAGCCTCCCATGATCTTCTAATGCTCCACATCTTGTCAGGCTAACAGAAATACTGTTTCTTGAGTGAGTCAATTTTTTCCAGCTTGAGCTTTTCTGATGTTGAACATGCAGCCCTCGCCTCCCCTAATGGATAACTTTATTATCCATTGACAAAACCTCTGCCTCTTCTTCAAAACTCAGATGTATTGTCACCTTTGCACAAAAGACTCCTGGAACGCCTGAACCTGAGCTGGGAGCCGTGCAGAGAGCGGGCTGCTCCCTCTTCACTCTCCCCTGGTCTGCGCCTTGAGCTCTCTGAGGCGGCATGCTTCATCCTCACTGTGGGATTCCGTGTTCTGCATGGTTCCATGCATAGCAGATGCTCAAAAAATATTCATCAAGTGGATGGATAGACAGGGGCTTCTCTATCAATGTCTGTGATTTGGAGGTGCCCAAAATGACCCCTCACTGTGACATGTGGGATGTGCCATATCCTTTCCAGCATTCTGTATTCTACGTACTCATGCAATGTCTAAAGAGGCTCAAGCCAAAGATAATAAACGATTTTTAAAAACCCACAAATGAATTTTGATGGAATTGTTGAACAGGGAAGCCTCCCAGTGAATGGAAAAACACAGGCCGTGAGAGTGACGGGAGCCTCTAGTCACACTGCAGCCCTGAATGAGTGGGTGGCCTCGGTCCCATCCGCCCTGGCTGTCTGTTTTGGTGGGAACGGGGAGTGCAAAAGAATCTCTGCCTCCCAGGAAATACCGTTTCGTTTGATGGAGCTCAACCTTTCTCTCTAGGTGGTCAACTTCGCTACACCTTCTGATGGGTGCTATTCTTTAGATAATTAAGCGTCTTTGTGCCTTCCTACTTTTTGTCTAAATCTGGCAATATTTTATCAGATGCCCTCAAACTTTTTAAACAGGGGGCCAATTCACTGTGCCTCAGACCATTGGAAGGCAGGACTATAGTTAAAAAAAAAAACTATGAACAAATTCCTATTCACACTGCACATATCTTATTTTGAAGTAAAAGACAAAACGGGAACAAATGCAATTCACCCCAAAGCATGTGGCCCGCGGGCCGTAGTTCAAGGACCCTGTTTTAGATTGTTATCATATTTTAATTTTATTTACTTCATAATATGTGATAACTAGATATACATTTTCAAATCAAATCAATGTTTAGAAACGGTAACCGAGAATGTTGACGCAATGTCTGTCTCTTAAAATCTCAACGTTCACTGAAATGTTCACCAATGGACATGCGCGTCTTCACCTAGTGAGGTAGTATTGCCTTTCCTTGGAGGCTGATCTACCATAGATTTAATTACAATCATTGCCAGGTATGTTGTTATAAAAAGTAAATGTCAATAATTTGTAATTGTGTAAGACAGTTTAAATTTTTTTTCCTGGGAGAGATTTATTTCTAACTGTTTCTCTGCTGTGCAGCAGTTGAAATATCAGATAATGGAGTTTCGTCATTTTTTAGCTAAACACGGGAGGTGTACAGAATGCATCTCCATAACTTGATGGTCACAGGGTTCAGAATGCATGGATTAGATTGACGGCATACGTTTGTTTGTCTAGAATATTAACATCGTGAGGAGAGAGCACGTTTTCCAGCCAGCAGACGTGACCTCTGAAGCACCGTTCAAGCGCTGACTAGAGGCACCAGCCTGATTTACAATGTGGTTCAAAGAAACCCCGGTGTTGTGTAAGACGTCTGCCTCTGTCACCCCCATGAGCGCTGCATGGCCTTGCCTGCTGCTCTTCTAGGGTTGAGACCATAAAGCAGCAATTGCCTGTTAATGTGTTTGTGGGAAGAGGGCTTAGGAAAACACAAGATAAAGCTTAGATTTTCACAACCATTATGCAAGTGGTGCTTTTTCATCAGGGTCACTTTCAGAGAAATTATTCCTCACAGTGTGCAAAAGGGGTCCCAGAGGCAGAGCTATGGATGGGAACTTCTTTTCTTTCTGAGAGAGATCAGAAAAGTTCATTCAAATGCAAATAGTACGGGTGAAAAATGCAGCACTAATTTATTTAACAGAGTGGCCTTTTGGGCTAGATAATTCAGTCTTGGGGACTGTCTTTAGATCTGAAGTATCTGGACTACAGCACAATCAATCCGGTTAACTGTAGCCATTTTAGAAAATAAATCAGATTGGATGTAGTCAATCCAATCGGTTGCCCTCCTATTGATCTGGAGGATCGGAGCACAATGTTGATGGTGCCCAGCCAGGGAGACTGCGTCTGATTGTCTTAGAGAAAACAGGCTTTGAACTACATCCTAGTAGTGATCGCCACCTGTTCCCCTTGCTACGTGCATGTGGAATAGTAAAAAGGCATCGTGTTGAGGTCGGATCAGATAGAAATTTGAATTCTGCCTCTTCTGCTTCCGTGTTTAACTGTGCAACCCCGGGCACAGGGCTTAATTTCTTCTATTATCCTCACCTGTAAAATGGGAATTAGAAGATCTGGCAGCTCACAGGGTTGCAGTAAGTCACCACACATAGAAAAAATCATCCAACTCACATGCTATGTTACATGTTATATTTTTATATTTATGTATCAACATGTAAAGAAATATTTTGTAAATTTTTTTTAATTTTGTAATGATACATTTGTGACACATACATACACGTATACTTGACACAATTATGTGAAAGTGCGCATGATTACTGCTCAATATCTAATAGATTCTGCTTCAGATAATTAATTCGGAGATCTTAAAAAGTAAACAAATACATCTTTACCCCCATATCACATTACATATAAATATCAATTCTTTATAAATAGTATATCCAAATGTAAAAGGTAAAACAACACACGTGTAAAGCATAGGACAATGTCTGTATGATCTGGCATAGAGAAAGATCTTTTTTTGGTGGGGACAGAGTCTTACTGTGTTGCCCTCGGTAGAGTGAAGTGGCATCACAGCTCACAGCAACCTACAACTCCTGAGCTTAGGTGATTCTCTTGCCTCAGCCTCCCGAGTAGCTGGGATTACACATGCCTGCCACAACGCCCGGCTATTTTTTGATGCAGTTTGGCCGGGGCCGGGTTTGAACCCGCCACCCTCGGTATATGGGGCCAGCACCCTACTCGCTGAGCAACAGGCACTGCCCTCTCTGTGTATTCTGGTTATTAAACCTTTGTCAGAGGCA
>CAUYRH010094755.1:0-11769 GCA_963574655.1 Perodicticus potto
GCGCCTGTAATCCCAGCTACCTGGGAGGCTGAGGCAGGAGAATCCCTCAAGCCTAAGAGGTGGAGGTTGCTGTGAGCTGTGACTACACAGCACTCCACAGAGGGCGAGAGAGTGAGACTCTGTCTCTACAAAAAAAAAAAACAAATCAAGGCCTGGAAAAGTTGCCAGGTAAGTGCGTACATATTCCAGAAACAGTCACTAAAGTCTGTGCTCAGATAAACGCCAAAGAGCCGATGGCGGGCTGGCCGCTGAGACTAGAACGCAGTGTCACTAGTGACGGCCCCATTGTCGGAAGCAGGCTTCCCCACGAGGGCTGGGGTGACCCTGGATAAATCCTGTCACTTACCTGCCGGGACCATCAGGTAGAGAAGTACTGAAGGTTCATCCGGCTTACACAGTTTATTTTTCTATTGCTACTTTTTTTTAAAAAAATTTAATTGTGATAAAACATACACAAGACAGTGTAGCATTACAACCACCTCAAGCGCACAGTTCAGTGACATTAAGTGCCATCACGTTGTTGTCACCGCGTCCCCATCAACCATCTCAGAGCTTTTCATTCCCGCACCCTGGAACACTCCCTCCTTCCACCCTGCTCGCCGGATCCCGCTGCCATCTCTATGAACTCGCCTGTTCGAGGGGCCACTCGTGAGGGTCACGTAGGGCTGCTTCCTTCCTGTCTGGGTCACACCGCTCTGCATAATGTGCCCCAGGCTCAGCACTTGTGTCATGTGTCAGAATCTTGTCTTCAGGTTGAATAATATTCCATCTGTATTCTATGTCACATTCCTTTTTGTTGTTGCTTTAAAGTCCTTCTTATCATTGTGTCCCGCCCTCAAGAGGTGTGCCATTCCCCGGGACCCCTGACCACCACTATCTGACAGACACCCGGGCTCTCTCCGCCGCTGTGCAGTCGATGGCGGTGTCCATGTGAGTCCTGCTCCCTGACCCCGCCGGGGATTCAGGCTGCACAGGGGGACGCGCAGACTGTAGGCAGCAGCCTGTGGGCACCAGGATCACGTGTCTTGGGTTAGAAAGTCAAGAAAACAGGTTATCATCTCACTTTAGGCCACACCAAGGACCAGGAGATGGTCCACATGATCCACAATGTCTTCTGATAACAGAAAGCAGACTGATCCAGTCTCTTTGGATCAATAATATGTTAAACCTAACCTTCTTACGGGGAGGGCGCAACCCCTGATCCACATCTTGTGCCCGTGAAAGGCAAAACCAAACCGGTGTCTATACCCGGGCTGTTTCCACCACTCACCTCCCTGCCTGTCGGTACACAGTCTGTTCCGACCACTCACCCCCTGTCCATCTGTACACAGCCTGTTCTGATCACTCACTCCCTGACCTGTCTGTACACAGACTGTTGTAACCACTCACTTCCTCTCCGTCTGTACACAGGCTGTTCTGACCACTCACTCCCTGTCCCCGTCTATACACAGCCTGTTCCGACCACTCACTCCCTGCCCGTCTGTACACAGACTGTACCGACCACTCACTCCCTGCTCCGTCTGTACACAGACTGTACCGACCACTCACTCCCTGCCCCGTCTGTACACAGACTGTTCTGACCACTCACTCCCTGTTGCCGTCTGTACACAGCCTGTTCTGACCACTCACTCCCTGACCTGTCTGTACACAGACTGTTCTGACCACTCACTCCCTGTCCCGACTGTACACAGCCTGTTCTGACCACTCACTCCCTGTCACCGTCTGTACACAGCCTGTTCTGACCACTCACTCCCTGTCACCGTCTGTACACAGCCTGTTCTGACCACTCACTCCCTGTCCCGACTGTACACAGCCTGTTCTGACCACTAACTCCCTGACCTGTCTGTACACAGACTGTTCTGACCACTCACTCCCTGTCCCGACTGTACACAGCCTGTTCTGACCACTCACTCCCTGCCCCGTCTGTACACAGACTGTTCTGACCACTCACTCCCTGTCCCCGTCTGTACACAGACTGTTCTGACCACTCACTCCCTGTCCCCGTCTCTACACAGACTGTTCTGACCACTCACTCCCTGTCCCCGTCTGTACACAGCCTGTTCTGACCACTCACTCCCTGTCCCCGTCTGTACACAGACTGTTCTGACCACTCACTCCCTGTCCCCGTCTGTACACAGCCTGTTCTGACCACTCACTCCCTGTCCCCGTCTCTACACAGACTGTTCTGACCACTCACTCCCTGTCCCCGACTGTACACAGACTGTTCTGACCAGTCACTCCCTGACCGTCTGTACACAGACTGTTCTGACCACTCACTCCCTGTCCCCTTCTGTACACAGACTGTTCTGACCACTCACTCCCTGACCGTCTGTACACAGACTGTTCCGACCACTCACTCCCTGTCCCTGTCTGTACACAGACTCACTGCCCCGTCTATACACAGACTGTTCTGATCACTCACTCCCTGTCCATCTGTACACAGACTGTTCTGACCACTCACTCCCTGCCCCATCTGTACACAGCCTGTTCTGACCACTCACTCCCTGCCTGTCTGTACACAGCCTGTTCTGACCACTCGCTCCCTGCCCGTCTGTACACAGACTGTTCTGACCACTCGCTCCCTGCCCGTCTGTACACAGACTGTTCTGACCACTCGCCCCCTGCCCCTCTGTACACAGACTGTTCCGACCACTCGCTCCCTGTCCCAACTGTACACAGTCTGTTCTGACCACTCACCCCCTGTCCATCTGTACACAGCCTGTTCTGACCACTCACTCCCTGCCCCGTCTGTACACAGACTGTTCCGACCACTCACTCCCTGCCCCCGTCCGTACACAGACTGTTCTGACCACTCACCCCCTGTCCATCTGTACACAGCCTGTTCTGACCACTCACTCCCTGCCCCATCTGTACACAGACTGTTCTGTCCACTCACCGCCTATCCCCTGACTGTACACAGCCTGTTCTGATCACTCACCCCCTGTCCCCATCTGTACAGGCTGTTCTGACCACTCACTCCCTGTCCCCGTCTGTACACAGACTGTTCTGACCACTCACTCCCTGACCTGTCTGTACACAGACTGTTCTGACCACTCACTCCTTGCCCCATCTGTACACAGCCTGTTCTGATCACTCACTCCCTGTCCCCATCTGTACAGACTGTTCTGACCACTCACTCCCTGCCCCGTCTGTACACAGCCTGTTCTGCCCATTCACTCCCTGCCCCGTCTGTACACAGACTGTTCTGACCACTCACTCCCTGCCCCGTCTGTACACAGCCTGTTCTGCCCATTCACTCCCTGCCCCGTCTGTACACAGCCTGTTCTGATCACTCACTCCCTGCCTGTCTGTACACAGCCTGTTCTGACCACTCACTCCCTGACCTGTCTGTACACAGACTGTTGTAACCACTCACTTCCTCTCCGTCTGTACACAGGCTGTTCTGACCACTCACTCCCTGTCCCCGTCTGTACACAGGCTGTTCTGATCACTCACTCCCTGACCTGTCTGTACACAGACTGTTCTGACCACTAACTCCCTGTCCCCGTCTGTACACAGACTGTTCTGACCACTCACTCCCTGACCTGTCTGTACACAGACTGTTCTGACCACTCACTCCCTGTCCCGACTGTACACAGACTGTTCTGACCACTCACTCCCTGCCCGTCTATACACAGCCTGTTCTGCCCATTCACTCCCTGTCCCGTCTCTACACAGACTGTTCTGCCCACTCACTCCCTGTCCCGTCTATACACAGACTGTTCTGATCACTCACTCCCTGTCCATCTGTACACAGACTGTTCTGACCACTCACTCCCTGCCCCGTCTGTACACAGCTTGTTCTGACCACTCACTCCCTGTCCCGACTGTACACAGCCTGTTCTGACCACTCACTCCCTGCCCGTCTGTACACAGACTGTTCTGAACACTCACCCCCTGTCCATCTGTACACAGCCTGTTCTGACCACTCACTCCCTGCCCCGTCTGTACACAGACTGTTCTGACCACTCACCCCCTGCCCGTCTGTACACAGACTGTTCTGATCACTCACTCCCTGCCCGTCTGTACACAGACTGTTCCGACCACTCACTCCCTGTCCCGACTGTACACAGACTATTCTGACCACTCACTCCCTGACCTGTCTGTACACAGACTGTTCCGACCACTCACTCCCTGTCCCCGTCTGTACACAGACTGTTCTGATCACTCACTCCCTGACCTGTCTGTACACAGACTGTTCTGACCACTCACTCGCTGACCTGTCTGTACACAGACTGTTCCGACGACTCACTCCCTGTCCTGACTGTACACAGACTGTTCTGACCACTCACTCCCTGACCTGTCTGTACACAGGCTGTTCTGACCACTCACTCCCTGTCCCCGTCTGTACACAGACTGTTCTGCCCACTCACTCCCTGACCTGTCTGTACACAGACTGTTCTGACCACTCACTCCCTGTCCCTGTCTGTACACAGACTGTTCTGACCACTCACTCCCTGACCTGTCTGTACACAGACTGTTCTGACCACTCACTCCCTGTCCCCGTCTGTACACAGACTGTTCTGACCACTCACTCCCTGTCCCGTCTGTACACAGACTGTTCTGACCACTCACTCCCTGTCCCGACTGTACACAGCCTGTTCTGACCACTCACTCCCTACCGGTCTGTACACAGACTGTTCTGACCACCACCCCCCCATTTCCTGTCTCTTTAACTTTCAGGCAGCACCTGTCACCAGCGGTCTTGACTTTCACAGTTTTCTTTTGAGCCTCTTTGGTTTTTTTCTCATACTTGTTCTAAGGTTTATCAGTGGAAACACTTGCCCTCCCAAGGATGGCCTCCATGCTGTGACAGATTAATCCAAGTTGAGTGGACTTCCTTCAGACAGAGGACACTAATTATTATGAAGGCGCTTAGCACACAATGCGAGCTGACATCTCACAGACCATTCCCTGCCAACTCTGCATTGTCTTAATGTCAGACCCTGTCAGTTCCCAGCCTTAATTACATCCTGTTTACAAACAGCAGGCCTGACTTCAGATGAAGCCTTAACAGAGGTAGACAAAGGTCAGGGTCACATCGTAGGGATGTCATCTGTCTATGTGTTCCTCCTCTCGATAAACCGGAGTAGGGGCTAATGGAGAGATAGTGTTCAGAGCAGAAAAATGTGGTCCCTGGAATATCTAACTCAGTGGACACCTTCTCACCCACTCTGTTCAGCACTGAGGCGGGGAGAGGGGGCCTGACAGGGCCAGCTTGGTGCTGCCCTTATCTGAGCCCCGGAGGCAGACGTGGCAAAGGTGCTGGGAAAACCTCCTTCATCAGGAAGGCTGTCATCACCCTTTGCCACTGAATCAAGAAAAACACACAAACATATTAAAAAAAAAAAAAAAAAGAACTCTTGTTAAAATAGGGACCTGTTTTAAGGGTGACAAGCAAATTTAATGTATTTAACCTGATTTTTTTAAGCCTTGTTATTGTTGGAATGTTTTTGATAGGGAACATGAGATTTTTTTTTTTTTTTTTTAGGCAAAGCATCTTTAGAATAAATGAGATTCATTTTAAGTGCTAAACTTGTAAGTGTCACAACAGACACATGACCCGCTGTCTGTTTAGGCTATGGCCTTAGTGCTCATCAGCCGACTCTGTGCGCTGAGGAAGACAGTGGCCCCTGAGTGTGGCTTCTTCATAAAGCAACTTGATCTTACAGCACACCAGTGGCAAGGTCAGGCTCAAAGGAAAATCTGTCCCCTCAGTGTGCGGTTCTTCCTATATTTAGGAGACTTAAATGTTTTGGGGTTTTTTTTTTGTACAGAGTCTCACTTTGTCACCCTCGGTAGAGTGCCGTGGCGTCACACAGCTCACAGCAACCCCCAGCTCTTGAGCTTAGCTGATTCTCTTGCCTCAGCCTGCCGAATAGCTGGGACTACAGGCACCTACCACAATGCTATTTTTTTGTTGCAATTTGGCAGAGGATGGGTTTGAACCCGCCACTCTCGGTATATGGGGCTGGTGCCCTACCCACTGTGCCTTGAGCCACAGGCGCCGCCCTGGAGACTTAAACTTTCTATTTTAGCATTCACATGGAGGCTGACATCTAGTTACTCAACATTTGTTTGATAGCATCTATAATTCCCCCTTCAGCCTTGTTTCCCAACTAAGTAGCTTACATCCTTTTCATCTCATAGATTCCTATCTACTGACATGCAAATCTCTTGAAATGTTCTTCTCTGGACACACCCTTCTGCGTCTTACCCTTCCCACAGTGCACACAAACGCACTCAGCAGATGCTCTGTCTAACTGCATGAGCCATCTGTTTCTTCCACAGTCTCAAGACTTCACTGTGCTGAGTCCAGGCCAGTTTATTACCCGGGTCCAGTTAGCTGCAATCTTCTCTGCGGGCTGGGCCCTGGGTGTGCAGCACACACCAGTGAGCTCCCGGGAACTGACTATGTCCTGGCCTTGGTTTCCTTTGGCCTCTAGCTCCTCCCTCATCACCCACCACCCTGCCACGTGACCTGTGTCCGACACCATGACCGGCCTCCAGACCTCACCACTCACTCACACTCCCAAGAACTACCTGCTCCTGAACTTCCACTTCTTGCCAATGACAGCTGACTTAGACTTAGCCCTAACTCTTCACCTCTCTGTCCTTCTCAGCTCTGTGAGTGGCATCTACCGTGCTGTGTCAACTCACGTGCAATGAGTCTGAGAACAAATCCCTCCCAGAGTTTCCCTCCAGTCCTGAACCATGGACAGAAGAACCCCTTCCTCCTCATCCCTAATACTTCCTTAGAGAGACATTTCTCAGCCCACCTCTTGCCCCACAGTGAGGAGCTACAGCTCCTTAACTGCTTTGTCCAAAGAGCTCACCACAGTGCCTGGACCATGTGGGCACTTTTTAATCTCTGATGCATAAACAAATGAGTGAAAAATGAAAGAGTCAATGGATGAATCAATAAATGGATGAATTTGGGTGGCACCTGTGGCTCAAAGGACTAGGGCCTCAGCCCCATACACCAGAGGTGGTCGGTTCAAACTTGGCCCCCGGCCAAAAACTGCAAACATAAATAAATAAATAAACTGATAAATGTTGTAAAAATTGCTAGGTCTGGTGGGTTCTCTCTAGACAGCCACCTGCTTTCCTCTTCTTCCCTCTGGGCCCTCTCCATTTTCAGGGCATGTGTCACTAGGAATCCAGCCTACGATAAGCCTCAGCCATTGTGTCTGCCTTTGTTTCTCCACCTGATCCGTCTAGACCATGACCCAGCACAGACAGAAGCTCCACTCAGAAACTGATGCTTCCGTCTTACCTGAGACCCTTGGCAATGACCCTATTGAATACTATAATTTGCTATATAAAAATGTCAAGTGGCCCCGGGTGAGGCCCAACTCTTGCCGAGTGTGACTTACTAAATGTTTTGCTTCCCAGGATAACAATGAAATGTGTTAACTGTCCCCTGACTGCAATCCTCCGAACAGGTGTGTGCCCCATAACATTCTGAGGTCCACACTAGATTTCCCTGCTTATGGGAGGTTGTGTCATTTGGGGCTGAATCCAAGGCTTACTTTGAATAAAGATGTATTGCTGCCTGGACGCTCCAGCACCAGCCACATGCACGAAGTGAAGGCAACGACCCTGCCCGCCAAGTCTAATAAGCAGCTATCTGACAACAAACTTGACTTACATAGTAAAGTCAAGGTCACGGTGACAAGGAACTAAAATCCCCAAATTTTAGTTGTAAGACTTAACTTGCTTCACTCACTGTGATGAGCTATGTAGTCAAGATGGCGATGGTTATCAAAAGTTTAAAAAATTGTACTTTGAGATGTTTCCCTTGTAGAGCTGTAGATTCTGCCTTTTTGTGTTTGCTAGTGAGTGTCTAGAATATGCGGTAGGAATTTCTGTTAATTAGCAGAAGAATAAATTCAGGAGTGGGGGTAGACGGAGAGGAGAAGAGAAGGAAAAAGAGATGAAAAGTAAACTCTTTCCTGTACAACCCTGAGAACGAATGATAAAGCTGGCCTTTTTGCATGCATTACATACACATTTCAGGACTAAGTACAGTTTAAAGATGGACAGTAGTCATCTGTTATCCGGGTCACTCTGACACATTAATGGGTCCATGCGTAACTCTCAGGACAAGATCAATAATGGAGAGCTTTCAAAACATCAGGCACACCTACAACCTTGTCCCACCACTGAAAAATAACCCCCTGCTCTTTTTTTCAGGGATTGTTAAATTTCTCTACATTTGTAATGTCGATCATATGCACAACTCAGACTCCCATCAGAACTGGGTTACAGCCAGTGGCTAATGCCTCCAGAAATGCAGACCTAATATTTCACAATACACTAGCAAGGGTCTGCAACCACATGCTCTACTAACCCAAGCAAACAAAACTTCTGTATATACATATGTACACACACATATATATAAAATTCCAAAGGGAAGGAGTCATAAGGAAACCATGTCAGTACTCTAACAGACCTTCATATTTGGGGGTGTGAAAAAACCTAGTGCTTAAATGAACTCCAGAATTTCTACTACACTCACAATAAAGTATTTAATTCCAGAGCAAGGGACCTTTTCCTAATACAAAAGGATCACTAATACAACCAAAAATTCTACCGCTCTTAAGCATAAACATATATATCATTTTACAAAATAACTTGTATTGCCATGCTCACTCTGCCTCACTTATGCAGTGGCGAGTGGTTGGGGACAGATGGAGCCCTGCCCAGAAGGCATGGGCTGCAAGGAGTCAGGGGCACTGAAGTGACAGGCTCTGAGGACGTGTAACCAGCTGCAGAGTCCTCAGCACTCCCTGAACATGAACCCGGACGGGCAATCAAAGCCTTGAGCGCCAAATCTTTCCTTTTATTCAGCTGTCTGATTCTAAAGCGACATGATTTTTAGTCCAGAACAATGCTGGATGTGATTATAAAAGCGCTTGGTACAGGCCCAGTAACACCCTTGCTCTCCTGCACCAGGGCCTTAACTACCAGGCGCTTGGGAGGCACAGAGGACCACGCGTGGAGGAGTCAACCACGAGGAGAAGCAGCGAGCCGTGCCCTGCCTCTGCCACCTCGGAGAAATACCTTTAGCATCTGTGAGCCAGCAGATTTTTAAATCAACTTTCCCACAATACCCAATTTGCCTCAAAAAATAAATAGAAATAAAGAATATAGTTTTCTGCTTCACTGGTCAGCAATCAAAAGACAATTTTTAACACCAACATATGAGGATAATTCTGAATTAGAAGAAGAAAAAGGAGCAAGAGGAGGAAGAAAAGGGTGGAAAGGAGGGGGAGAAGGCTGTCCCCCACCTACTGCTGTCACCAGACTGAGGGCTGGGACAAGCTCTGGCCAAGCTCCGGTCCCCATCCTGGGTCACCTCTCCTTCCACCCAGGGGCAGCTTTCCTGCGGCTCTTCCAGTTGAAGGAGGAGAGTGTAGGGGAGAAAGAGACATCTGATGGGGTTTCCATGAGCCCGACCCTGAGGGACCACACACCATGTCCCCCACAGCTCTCTGCCGCAGGGAGCTGGTCACCCAGTGGGGCCAGCAGTCCTGGTAAACAGCACTCCTCCTTTATGGATACAAGCAAACATTCAGTGCAGACACACAAAGCGAATGTGATCAGCACCACTTTACAGGGGAGAAAACTAAGGCTAATCCATTTGGCAGGTGAGGGAGTCAGGACTTAAACCTCAGAGTGACTCTAAAACATGAGTTTTTTTTTCCACCGCACCACTCTATCTCCTGGGTCCTATGTACGCTCAGTCTCCAGATGAGAGTGTGAGTCACAGAGGAGGCCTTGTCTTCTGAATTCCAATAAGCCATCCTCTGTAGATGAAATCCTTCGTGAACATGGGCCTAGCAATTTAAGCTCAGCAGCTTAGAATGTGAAAAAATTCTAAATATCACAAGGCAACAACATTGTAGAAGTCTCTCATTCCACCACATACTACAGAGGGAAACCTCTTCGTAAGTTATCTCGTAAGATGTGCTTACAAAAATAAACATATTAACATTGTTTTGTACTTTTCCACTGAAAGAGTTCAAAGCATTTTTCAAATACCGATTTTGGTATTTGCCTGAAGGAAAAAAAAAGAAGCTGAAACATTATGGATGAAAAGTAGGAAGCATCTCTTAAATAATCTAACTTCCTTCTTTCTAAAAGAATTTATGTATCTCAAGATAAAATACACAGAAACACTAAAACTATTCAAAACAACAAAAAAAAGCACACAATAACAAATTGACAATATGGGTATTACCATTGCAGCACTGAATTTAGTGTTTAACTTCTTGAAAAACAAAGGAAAGGGGGGGAAGTGGGTTATATATCATTCTCATTATCCAATAAAAGGGATTCTGTGAATTGTTCTTTGAGAGACTCTAGATAAGATATTAGGCAGTATTTTCTACCACTACAGCATAGAAAATACACGATAGTCTTCATGTGACATTGGTTAAACTAACCCTCAACAAAAGAGTATCTCTAAACAAGAAAGCAATTAGCTTCAGAGGCAACTCTGTCTTCCTTCTACAGAAACCATGTCTGATTCATGCACCATGAATAGTGTACTTGATTTCTTCCATGTCTTTGTCAAGATATTTTTAGTTACCTATACATTTTTAGTAATAAAAGTACATCTCTTTAAGATAACAGCTGTGGACCACTTACTATGCAGCCAAAGCCCTGAAGCCCTCCCACACCAAGAGGCACAGAAGGCACCAAGTCCTTTCTGTTACAGCGGCAGGCATGAGACCCAGGGTCCCATCCTGGGTGCATCTAGCTCCAGGACCCAGTTCTGTATCATCTGCTACACATCCTCTATCATAATCTGTTTGCAGATTATGCAAGTGGTTGCAATATTTTTACCTGTGTTTCCAAAGTCAGATTGATATGAGTATCTTCCTCAGGGATTAATATTTTCCTTAGGTCAATTCTGTAAGAGTAGGTTCTCAGAGGAAACTAGATATTAATTGCTTTTGATCTGTCAAAGCATTTGAAATCATAACTTTAATTTTTTTTTGAAAACTAAACAACAGACAATAAATACTGCAACACACAGGCAGAGGAAGCAGGTCTACATGGGCAGCAGGAAATCACACACTTTGTGGCAATAGGAAATTTCTCTTGGTCACCAGTCAACTCAAAGTCAGTTGAAAGTAACGAGTTGTCATCATGGATAATATTCAAGATCAAATCAGTTAACCAAAAAAGAACTCCTAAAATAACATGGACCACACTACCAAAAAAAAAAAAAAAGCAATTATTATCATCATTGCCCTGGCAGGAAGCTTCAGGAGAGCTTGGGAGACCAGGAACTGAATGATAAAGGGGCCACTACCACCTCTTAAATCTTGGTGACTATTTCCAGATGAGCTGTTTGGCATCGGGAGGAAATGAAGCTAAGAAATATTACCCAGCTGTTGAATTTCAATTAGGAATTGTCAATAGTTGGGCTCATGATCCTTCAGTTTCATTTATAAGGTAATGGATTTATTTAAGCATAACAATTTTCATACTACATTTGGGCAGATTGTATCTTTAATTTTGTGAAGATTTACCAAGTATGTGCTTGAGTATGCAGACATTTTAGATTATAATGTTAAAAAAAAAAATTCTAAAAGAAGGGAGGGAGCGGAAAAAAGGGAACACTTCTACATTGCTGGTGGGAATGCAAACTAATATATTCCTTTTGGAAGGATGTTTGGAGAATACTTAGAGATCTAAAAATAGATCTGCCATTCGATCCTATAATTCCTTTACTAGGTATATATCCAGAAGACC
>CAUYRH010094756.1:0-21476 GCA_963574655.1 Perodicticus potto
TCAGCAGTGCTTGTTTCTTCTGTTTGGAAGAGTTCCCATGCAGAATGTCTCTTTTCTTTTTCTTTTTTTTTTTTAATAGAGGCAGAGTCTCACTTTATCGCCCTCGGTAGAGTGCTGTGGCATCACACAGCTCACAGCAACTTACAACTCCTGGGTTTAGGCGATTCTCTTTTTTTTTTTTTTTTTAGTCAGAGCCTCAAGCTGTCACCCTGGATAGAGTACCGGGGCATCACAGCTCATAGCAACCGCCAATTCCGGGGCTCAAGCGAGTCTCTTGCCTCCGCCTCCCAAGTAGCTGGGACTACAGGCGTCCGCCACAACGCCTGGCCATTTTTTTTTGCTGCAGCCAGCATTGTTTGGCAGGCCGGGCTGGATTCGAACTTGCCAGCTCAGGTGTACGTGGCTGGCGCCTTAGCCCGTTGAGCCACAGGCGCCAAGCCAGCTTTCATTTTTGTTCCCCAGAGCATCCCCAGTCTGAAGGAGGAGGCCCACCGCCCTGCAGCTCCTGGAAGTGGCAGGAGTAATGACTATTATTGTTAGGACTACTCATTGTAAGATGCTGGTGCCATTGTCGAGATCTCCCACATAATAAGAACATAGTGTCAGAGTAGCACAGAGCATTGTGTCTGAGTGGCACAGATGCCAACCTCTGACATCACCTGTGGACCACTGTGCCTGTGCAGGTGCCGTCCAATACATCTTTTCTCTTCTCTTTTCGTCTTGTCTTTCTTTTCCTCTTTTATTTGTTTTTTTGAGACAGAGTCTTACTCTGTTACCCCAGATAGAGTGCTGTGGCATCATAGCTCACGGTAACCTCAAACTCTGGGCTCAACTAATCCTCTTGC
Organism: Perodicticus potto; assembly: GCA_963574655.1. Taxonomy (NCBI): domain Eukaryota; kingdom Metazoa; phylum Chordata; class Mammalia; order Primates; family Lorisidae; genus Perodicticus; species Perodicticus potto. The sequence goes on from CAUYRH010094756.1 coordinate 846, forward strand.
CTCAGCCTCCTGAGTAGCTGGGATTACAGGTGTCTGCCACACTGCCTGGCTATTTTTTTTTTTTTTTGAGACAGAGCCTCAAGCTGTCACCCTGGATAGAGTGCTGTGGCATCACAGCTCACAGCAACCTCCAATTCCCAGGCTCAAGCGGTCTCCTGCCTCCGCCTCCCAAGTAGCTGGGACTACAGGCGCCCGCCACAACGCCCGGCCATTTTTTGGTTGCAGCCGTCATTGTTGTTTGGCGGGCCCGGGCTGGATTCGAACCCGCCAGCTCTGGTGTACGAGGCTGGCGCCTTAGCCTGTTGAGTCACAGGCACGGAACCTTCACGGGTGATTTCTAACATTTAAAGAATTAATATCCATTCTACTACCTAACCCATTAGTTACTTTACCTACGTCAACCAGCATTGCCTTGATACTAAAGCCAGACAAAGATATCACAAGGAAACTGCTAACTAATATCACTTATGAATATAAACACAAAAATCCTCAAGAAAATACCAGCAAGCTAAATCCAACAGCATAGCAAAAATAAATCATGACCAAGGGGGATTTGTCCCAGAGATACAAGGGTGGATCCACAGAAGAAAATCAGTTTAGGCTCAGCACCTGTAGCTCAAGCGGCTAGAGCGTCAGCCACATACACCAGAGCTGGCAGGTTCGAATCCAGCTCAAGCTGCCAAACAACAATGACAACTATAACCAAAAAAAAAAAAAAAAAAAATAGCCGGGCATTGTGGCCTGTGCCTGTAGTCCCAGCTATCTAAGAGGCTGAGGCAAGAGGATCGCTTAAGCCCAAGAGTTTGAGGTTGCTGTGAGCTGTGACACCACAGCACACTACCGAGGGTGATTGTTTGAGACTCTGTCTCAAAAAAAAAAAAAAAAAAAACAGAAAAAGAAAAAGAAAATCAGTTTAAGTAATACCCCATATTAATAGAATGGAAGATAAGAAACCCACATCATATCAATACATGCAGAAAAAGCATTTGACAAAGTTTCAAACCCTCTGTGATAAAAACACTCCACAGACTAGGAATAGAAAAGAACTTCCTTAATATGATAAAGGACACTTAAGAAAAATTCACAGTTACCATCATAGTCAGTGGAGAAGCACTGAAAGGATTCCCTCAAAAGTAAGCAAGAGGTTAAGAATGCCCACTTGCCTTCTGCAACTCAATGTTGTATTGGAAGTCCTGGTCAGAGCAGTTGGGCAAGAAAAAGAAATCAAAGGCATCTAAATTGGAAAGGAAGAAATAAAATGATCTGTATATTGCAAATCTTAAAGAATATACACGCAGGCTCGGCGCCTGTGGCTCAGCGGGCTAAGGCACCAGCCACGTACACCTGAGCTGGTGTGTTCGAATCCAGCCCGGGCCCGCCAAACAACAATGACGGCTGCAACCAAAAAATGGCCGGGCGTTGTGGCAGGCGCCTGTAGTCCCAGCTACTTGGGAAGCGGAGGCAGGAGACTCACTTGAGCCCAGGAATTGGAGATTGCTATGAGCTGTGATGCCACAGCACTCTATCCAGGGTGACAGCTTGAGGTTCTGTCTCAAAAAAAAATAATAATAATAATATACACGCAATCACAAAAAGCTACTAGTATTAGTAAAAACTAATTAGCACAGGTGAGCCGTTTTCACCACCCCTACACTATTAGGCTTTGTCTTAACTTTGGTACAGATTTTTCTGTCTTTCAATAAACTCTGAATATTCTTTAAAAAAAAACAAAAATAAAGCACATTTTCCAGATACGAAATCAACACACAATAATTGGTTGTGTTTTCATATACCAATTATGAACAATCTGAAAAAGAAATTAAGAAAACAATTCCAGTCACAATAGCAGCAGCCCAAAGAATAAAATACTTAGGAATACATTTAACCAAGGAGATGAAACATTTGTTGTATACTGAAAACTTCAAAACATTGCTAAGAGGGATTAAAGAAAACCTAATTAAATAGAAATTAATAGAAAGGCATCCCATTGTACACAGATTGGGATAATTATTAATAACATTGTTTTTGTTTTTGTTTTTTGAGACAGAGTCTCACTTTGTCGCCCTTGATAGAGTGCTGTAGTGTCACAGCTCACAGCAACTTCAAACTCCTGGGCTCAAGCAATTCTCTTGCCTCAGCCTCCCAAGTAGCTGGGAGTATAGGCGCCGGCCACAACACCCCGCTATTTTTTAGAAAACAGAGTCTCACTCTTGCTCAGGTTGGTCTCAAACTTGTGAGTTCAGGCAATCTGCTCACTTCGGCCTCTCAGAGTGCTAGGATTACAGACATGAGCCACTGTGCCCCACCAATAATATTGTTAAGATGGCAATCGCTCTCACAGTCTACAGATTCAATGAAATCCCCATCAAAATTCCAACAGCCTTTATTTGTGTTATACAAATTGGAAAGCTTATCTTCAAGGTCACATGGAATCACAAAGGGCCCCAAATAGCCAAGACACTATTGCAAAAGACAAAGTCTGAGGACTCTCACATCATCATTTCAAAACTTAGTGCAAAGTTACAGTAATCAAAACATATAGTACTGGCATAAGGACACACATGGAGACCAATGGAATAGAATTGAGAGTTCAGAAAGGAAGTCATACATCCATGGGCAATTCGATTTTCATCAAGGGGGCCAAGACCATCCAGTGGGGAAATGTTAGTCATTTCAACAAAAGATACGGGACAGTTGAATAGTCATAGGCAAAGGCATAAAGCTGGACCCATCTCTGACACCACACACAAAAAGTAACTCAAAATGGCTTGGTGCCTATAGCTCAGTGATTAGGGTGCTGGCCACATGCACTGGGGCTGGTGGGTTTGAATCCTGCCAGGGCTTGCTAAACAACAATGACAACTGCAACAACAACAACAACAATAATAAAACAACCAGGCATTGTGGTGGGCACCTGTAGTCCCAGCTACTAGGAGGCTGAAGCAAGAGAATCGTTTGAGCCCAAGAGTTTGAGATTGCTGAGAGCTGTGATGCCACAGCACTCTACTGTGGGTGACATAGTGAAACTCCATCTCAAAAAAAAAAAAAAGTAATGGGGCGGCGCCTGTGGCTCAGTGAGTGGGGTGCCGGCCCCATACACCGGAGGTGGCAGGTTTATACCCGGCCCAAATATGAGAGCTAAAATGATAAAACTCTTAGAAGAAAATATACAGACAAATCTTCATGGCCTTGAATTTAATAACAGGTTAGTAGATTTGACACCAAAAGCCGGAGTAACAAAATAAAAAATAGATAAATTGAATTTCATCAAATTTAAAACTTCATGCCTCAAGAGACATTATTAACATAAAAACAACCTACAGAATAGGAGAAAACATTAGAAAATTACATATCTGGATAAGGGTTTAATATCCAGAAAACATAAAGAACACTTACAACTCACAACAAAATAATCCACTTTAAAAAATGGCAAAGGAGCTGGGTGTGGTGCCTCAAGCCTGCAATCTCATCACTTTGGGCGGCTGAGGTGAGAGCAGTTTTTGAGCCCAGGAGTTGGAGATTGCACTGGGCTATGATCATGCCACTGCACTCCAGCTTGATTGACAGAGTAAGACCCTGTCTCTAAATAAATAAGTCAATGGCTCGGCGCCTGTGGCTCAACGGGCTAAGGCGCCAGCCACGTACACCTGAGCTGGCGGGTTCGAATCCAGCCTAGGCCCGCCAAACAACAATGATGGCTGCAACCAAAAAAAATGGCCGGGCGTTGTGGCAGGCACCTGTAGTCCCAGTTGGGAGGCAGAGGCAGGAGACTCTCTTGAACCCAGGAATTGGAGGTTGCTGTGAGCTGGGATGCCACAGCACTCTACCCAGGGTGACAGCTGGAGGCCCTGTCTCAAAAAAAAAAAAAAAAAAAAGTCAATGAGCAAATAAAATAAAATAAAAGCGGCTAAGGACTTGAGTAGGCAATTCTCAAACAGTCACCAAACATAAGAAAACATGTTGGACATCATTAGTCATTAAGGAAATTAAGTCAAAACCACAGTGAAATTTCACTGTACACTCACTACAATGGTTATAATTGTTAAAAAAGAAAAGAAATAAAAAGTAGCAAATTTGGGGGAGGATGTGGAGAAACAGGAACCTTCTCATAATTGCTTCTGGGAATGTAAAATGGTGTAGCCACTGTAGAAAACAGTTTGGCAGTTCCTTAAAATGTTAAACATAGAATTACCATATGACCCAGTAGTTCTACTTCTATGTATATACTCAAGAAAAATGAAAACATATGTTCATGCAGAAACTTGTACGCAAATGTTTATAGCAACGTTATTCATAATCGCCAAAAAGTGCAAACAACCCAAATGTCCATCAGCGAATGAATGGAGAAACAAATTTGCTATATATATAATATGGCATAATATTCAGCCATATAAAGAAATGAAGTACCGACATATGCTTCAACTTAGATGAAGCTCAAAAAATGCTAAGTGAGGGCGGCACCTGTGGCTCAAAGGAGTAGGGCGCCAGCCCCATTTGCGGGAGGTGATGGGTTCAAACCCAGCCCTGGCCAAAAACAGCAAAAAAAAAAAAAAAAAGAAAAAAAATGCTAAGTGACAAAAACAAAAAACAAAGGATAAAATATTGTATGATTATTTTTTTTTTTTTAATTTTGAGACCGGGGATCAAAATGTTGCCCAGGCTGGAGTTCACTATAGCTTGCTACAATGTACAACTTCTGGGAAACAGGAGTGAGAATCTGTATCACAAAAAAAAAAAAGAGAGAGATAGAAAAAGAAAAAAAGGAAGTTTAGGTGAAGGGAGTAGAATTCCTCATATCAGCGTTGTCTTTTTCCATTGGTAGGTACAATAGAGAGGTTATAATCATTGGCTACGGATTGCAACACGCATGCTAAAATGTCTACAGTCAGGCCAGGTGTACTGGCTCATGCCTATCCCTTGAGCTCAGGAGTTCGAGACCAACCTGAGTAAAATCAACACCTCGTCTATACTAAAAATAGAAAAATTAGCCAGGCACTGTGGCAGGTGCATGTAGTCCCAACTACTCGGGAGGCTGAGGCAGGAGGATCACTTGAGCCCAGGAGTTTGAGGTTGCTGTGAGGTATCTGGGCAACTTTTTTTGACTCTGTCTCAAAAAAAGAAGGAGGAGAAGGAGGAGAGAAGAAGGAGAAGAGGAAGGGGAAGGAGAAATCTATATGCAAGATAATCAGTAAAACTTCATGACGCAAACGTATCAGGGCACTTTTCAATGTCAGTAGGTCATACATCAATCAGTATGTCAAATATTTGAGGAACTCATAATAAGATTCTTTATTCAGGGACAAGATGATACCATGGATCACAAGACCCCACCCCTGTCCCCTGGGCAGGTGAATTTGGAAGCCTGCAGAACGCGACCTGTAGGTCATCAGGTCTAGTGGCCAGGCGAGCTCTCCTGGTCAGCTCTTGGATGTTCCCTGCCCACTCTGCAATACTTGGGCTGCTTTCCAGGACTGACTGTCCTCAGTCTATCACAGTCTCTCCCCGCACATGGAGGAGGACAGAAGGGTAAGGACAGTCAGTCCTGCTTCCCTGACACCTGATTTTTCCATCAAATTATAAAACAGTTCCCTGATTTACTCTATTGATAGGTTGATTTCTTCTTCTTCTTTTTTAGAGACAGAGTCTCACTGTGTCACCCTTGGTAGAGTGCCGTGGTGTTACAGCTCACAACAACCTCAGACTTTTGGGCTTAAGTGATTCTCTTGCCTCAGCCTCCTGAGTAGCTGGGACTACAGGCACCCGCCAAAATGCCCAGCTATTATTTTTGTTGCAGTTTGGCCTGGGGCCAGGTTTAAACCTGCCACCCTCAGTATATGGGGCTGGAGCCCTACTCACTGAGCCACAGGCGCTGCCCGATGTGTTCATTTTTTTTCTTTTTTTGCCGGGGCTGGGTTTGAACCTGCCACCTCTGGTATACGGGGCCGGCACCCTACTCCTTCGAGCCATAGGCACTGCCCTGATGTGTTGATTTCTTAATGGGGTAACTTTATTCTTGTCTCCCTCCTTCTAAGAGTTTAGAAGATACCTATTATCATCCCTATGTTCCAGTGACATCCATCATTTAAGAACATAGCTTAAAGACAGAGGATTCAGTGTCAGTGTAGCAGGGTGCTCAGCTGGCTTTATGAGGGAAGCCAGGACCCCATTGAGAGTGTGACTTTGAGTCTTCACCTCCCACTGGAACTCTGAGCAAATCCTTAATGCTACATGCCTCAGTTTCTCAACCTCAAGAGGACCACTAGTGATACCCATTCCAAAAAATCACTTTATATGGAATTAGCTAAACACTGGAGAACTTTGAGTAAGGCAGTTTTTAAAATTTTACAACAGTTTTAGATTCACACAATTATTGCCATGATAGTTCAGAGAATTCTCACACACCCTGTACCCTGTTTCCCCTGTTAAAGTGGGATTACAACCTGACCAGACCCATTGTATGTTGGAAATGTTGTAAGACAATCGGGCTACTTGGGAGCTGAGGCAGGAGGATCGCTTGAGTCCAGCAGTTAGAGGCTGCAGGGAGCTACCCTCATGCCTGTGAACAGCCGCTGTTCTCCGTCCTGGGCAATATGGTGAGGTTCCACCTCTAAAACAAAAAAAGAAAAGGAAAATGTTGTACATCAAAAAGCATTTAATACACCTAACCTACTGAACACTTAATACTAGCCTGTAGTTGGACAAAAATCATCTAACACAAGGGCTGTTTGGTAATAAAATGTTGAATATCTCGTGTATATTACTGATGTTCTACTGAATGTATGTTACTTTCACACCGTCATGAAGCTGAAAAATTGTTAAGCTGAGCCAGTGTAAGTTGGGGCCCTCTGTATTGGTGTTTTATATTAGTAGGGTAAGTTTATCATAACTAATGACCCAATCCTGACACATTATTACTAACTAAAGCCCATGCTTCATTCAGGTGTCCAGTTTGTCCCTAATGTCCTTTTTCTCTTTCACTATCCCAACCAGGATAGGGTTCCTTAGGTTTTGTCCTAGCCTATTTTGTGCTTCCGTAACGGAATACTACGGACTGGGTGATGTAAATATAATGAACGGAATTTTTTTTCTCACTGTTTTAGAAGCTGGAAATTCCAAGATTGAGGTCATGGCACCTGGCAAGAGCCTTCTCAGTGCCTCACCCATGACAGAAGGTGGAAGGGGAAGAGATGGAGAGAGAGACAGCAGGAAGCCAACCTCGTCCTTTTGTTAAGGAACCACTCCTGTGAAAACAAACCCTCTCCGGTAATAACGGCATTAAATTATTCTTTTTTTTTTCTATCTCCCTGGGTAGAGTGCTGTGGTGTCATAGCTCACAGCAACCTCAAACTTTTGGGTTCAAGCAATCCTCTTGCCTCAGTCTCCCAAGTAGCTGGGATTACAGATGCCCCCCATGATGCCTGGCAGGTTTTTCTATTTTCAGTAGAGATGGGGTCTCACTCTTGCTAAGGCTGATCTCAAATGCCTGACCTCAAGTGATCCTCATGCCTCCCAGAGTGCCGGAATTACAGGTGTGAGCCACCATGCTCAGCCCACTGTATCATTCTTGAGGGAAGAGTCCTCATGGCCTTATTACCTCTAAAGGTACCATCTTTTAGTACTGTTACAATAGCAACCGAACTTCAACACAAGCCTGGGAGGCAACAAACATTCAAACCATACCTGTTCCTCTTGGCTATAGCAATTTCTCAGAATTTCTGTTTTTGATGACTTTTAACGGGGTTGTTTGTTTTTGAGACGGAGTCTCACCCTGTTACTCTGGGTAGAAAGTGCTGTGGCATCACCTAGCTCACAGCAGCCTGGGTTCAAGAGATCTTCTTGCCTCAGCCTCCCAAGTAGCTGAGGTTACAGGTGCCCACCGCGACATTTGGCTAATTTTTCTATTTTTAGTAGAGATGGGGTCTTGCTCTTGCTCAGGCTGGTCTCAAACTCCAGAGCTTAAGGGGTCCTCCTACTTCAGGTTATTCCTTTTTCCTCTTCTTTTCCCTACTGCAATTTTGGGTGGAAGTGTGAGTGAGGCAGTTTTTATTTTATTCTATTAGTTTATTTATTTGTTATCTCAAATTCCTGCCCATGGGGGCAGTTTTAAAATTCCATCTACATTTTAGTCTTTGCATTCCTCGGACTTGCCTTTGTCCTAACACCATCCCTGCCTGTGCTCACATCCACACCGCCCTCTGCGGCCGCCGAGACTCTGTGTCCACACTGTCTGATTTTCCTTTCCTCGTGTGTAGCTTTCTCTTGAGTCTTGCCAGTGAGTCTGTGTTAGACATGGAATAAATATCCATATACTACAAGAACTTGGCAAGTTAGTGTTGCTAGAAGGAGACAGGAGTCCCTGTGACCTCAGGTGATGAGGCCCGGAGTGGCAGGGGAAGTTTTTTATTATAATGCCATCAGCTGTGACACATGTAACAGTTAATCACCACATCAATCTATCTATAGCATAATTACCATCTCAGTTAAAACATCGGAGCCTGCTGGCAAGTATCATTAAGTCTAAATTGGATCCCTGGGCAATGTTCTAATTACAACATTTGAATGTTGAAAATGAACTCATAGATTAGTTTCATGCTGTAGTTATTGACTTCCTCCTGTTGGACAGGAATGTATACTTGAAGTGCTCTTCAAGTAAATGATCCTTCTCTCCTTATAGTAGAAAGGAGGTGCTTATTTGTATGACTAAAGTAATTATATCTTGTTCTTTATTAAAATATATATTAAAATATAGTATATTCTAATTATATATCACAGAAAAAATAGACTAAGATATAATGTACAACAAATATATAAATGTATACTGTAAAATATATTTTATATAAAAATACAATATGTATTATACATTGCATAATATCTGATATTTTATATTATCTAATATCTTATACATTCTGGATATTCTTATTGCAGTATATATGTATACAAGATGAAAAGTGTCAACTTTGTTGAAAATTTGCAAGTGGGAATGCATAAGTTTAGATTACTCTATGCAAAGTAGCAAAGGTGCATGGGATATGAAAGAAATTAAGCTCCAGAGAAGTCATACTTTTTAAAATTAAAAGAGAAACTTGAATCCTGGATATTTGGCCCATTTTTTTTAGGCTCCTACTGTCCAGATTTAGAAAGTGCTGGCTCTGGCCAACAGAGTGAGCCTGTTGAGAATGTGACCCTCCTGGCTCTTGTCCAAGAGTGACCTCCTCAGACACACAGTGGCTGGCCAGCTCCAGGGGGCACCAATCCTGCGGAGTCTAGAACATAGAACTACGTGCCTAGAGTTGTACTCTGGGTCTCCAGATCTGATCGCCCATAAATTCTTAACAGGCAGGTTTTCTGAACACTTTTCCGATTCCTCTTTTCCTTTTCCAAAATACAAAGTGTTCATAGGATATCACTATTTAATGATTTGAACATCTTGTACCTCATCTGTCTGGATCTGCCATTGACACCTGGGAAGGCAGTCTGACCAATTACCACCATTTGATTCTTTTGCACTATATCTTTTTTTTTTTTTTTTTGAGTGAGGATGTCTCACTTTGTCATCTTCAGTAGAGTACCACAACCTCCAACTCCTGGGCTCAAGTGATCGCCTGCCTCAGCCTCCTGAGTAGCTGGGACTACAGGTGCCCACCACAACACCCAGGTCATTTATAGAGATGGGGTCTTGCTCTTGCTCAGGAGCAATCCTTCCTCCTCAGCCTCCTAGAGTGCTGGGATTGCAGGTGTGAGCCACTTCCTCCAGCCTTGCACTGTATCTTTTTATCATTCATTCAACAAATGTGTACCAGTATTTCAGTATGTGGCTCCCTGTGGCTAGCTTTCTCTTATTCTGAAGGGCAAGCATAGATCTTTTATCTCCTGCAATTCACTGGCCCATGGTGGTAAAAAGTACATCAAAATCTGCCTAAATAAAGAACCACTTCAAATGGCTGGACAAGGTGGCTCATGCCTGTAATCCTAGCACTCTGGGAGGCTGAAGAGGATTGCTTGAGGTCAGGAGTTCAAGACCAGCCTGAGTAAGAATGAGACCTTATCTTTAGTAAAAATAGAAAAACTGGCTGGGCTTCATGGTGGGCACAGTAGTCCCAGCTCCTTGGGAGGCTGAGGCAAGAGGATTGTCCAGCCCAAGAGTTGGAGGTTGCCGTGAGCTATGATACCAAGGCACTCCACCCAGGGCAACAGAGTGAGACTCTGTCTCCAAAATAAAAACAAACAAACAAAAAAAGAACCACTTAAAATCACATTGAAAGCTTGTACACGAATGTTCATGGCAATATTAGTCATAAGAGTCAATATGTGGAAACCCCAATGTCCATGACCTGTTGAATGCATAAACAAAGTCTGGAATATCCATTAAATGAAATATTATTCCTCCATCAAAAGGAATGAACTACTAAGCTGGGTGCTGTGGCTCACCTCTGTAATCCCAGCACTCAAGGAGAATGTGGTGGGAGGATCACTTGAGGCCAAGAGTTTGAGACCAGCCTGGGCAACATAGTAAGATCCTGTATCCACTAAATAAATAAATAAAATAATAAGCAGGGTGTGGTGGTGCACGCTTGTAGTTCTAGCTACTTGGGTGGCTGAGGCGGGAGCATTGCTTGAGCTCAGGAGTTTGAGGTTACTTGAGCTATGATGCACCACTGTACTCCCGCCTGGGTGACAGAGTGAGGCCATGTATCAAAAAAGAAAAAAAAGAAGAAATAACTATGGATCCATGCTACAACATGGATGAGTTTTGAAAAACATAGTCAAAATGAAAAATGCCAGTACGGGTAAATCTAGAGAGATAGCAAGTTGGTGGCTGCTGCTGCTTGTGGGTAGAGGACTGGACAATGACCGCTAGTAGCTATGGGGTTTCCTTTTGAGGTAATGAAAATGTCCTAAAATTACATAGTGATGATGGTCGCACAGTTCTGTGACTATACTAAAAACCACAGAATTTTGTACTTAAAAAGGATGAACTTTATGGTGTGTGACTATCTCACTAAAGCAGTAAAAAAGTTTTAAAAATTATGTCAGAATAACTGGACTTCAGACGTATATTTTAGAGGTCTCTAGACCAATTCCTCCCCTTACATACAAGGAAAATAAGGTCTGAGCAGTTTCTCGATTGCCCACCATCACAACAGCCTATTAATTGTGACATTGTGATTGAATTGACACAGATAGGGTGTTTTTGTGGGGATACAACTTACGAGTGTGGATGGTGGGTCTATCCAACTGATGGTACTTGCAGAAAATTACATTTCATTAATTCAATTATGGTTTTAGTACATTCTTGAAGTCCTATTCCATTTAGAGCCGTTATGTATCCCCCATCTCCCAGAAAGTTAGGTATTAAATTGTCAAAATATTAAAGCAAGCTCTCTCTCGATCTCTCCAGTAACTATGCCAGCTCCTGATTAGAGCTACCTGGTTAGTAATACCCTCAGTTCTTACACTTTAGAAAGAATAACTTGTCAGAGACACAGAACTGTATTGAGTTAATTAATACAACAAACATCTTAAAGAATGCTTTGATCTATTTCTAAGCCAGTAAAGACAAAGAGTTGCAGAAAAGGGAGAGCTTAAGAAGGGAAATGTGAGCTGGTGCTGTGGCTCACGCCTGTAAGTCCTAGCACTCTGGGATGCCAAGGCAGGAGGATCCCCTGAGCTCAGGAGTTCAAGACCAGACTGAGCAAGAGGGAAACCTCGTCGCTACTAAAAATAGGAAAAATTAGCCAGGGTTTGTGGTGGACACCTATGGTCTCAGCTTCTTGGGAGACTGAGGCAGGAGGATTGCTTGAGCTCAGGAGTTTGAGGTTGCTGTGAGCTGTGATGACCAGCATGGCACTCTAGCGTGGGGCAATAGAGTGAGGGTCTGTCTCAAAAAAAAAAAAAAAAAAACAAGAAAAAAGAGGAAATAAAAGGACAAGAATGGGCCTCAGTGGACCCCAGTGGACCCCAGCAATGGGAGGGGAACTGCATCTGCTGTCCCTGGGAATTGCCTTCCCGCTTCTTCTGGTGTTGGAGGAACAACAACTTAGGACCCTCTACTTGGGTTCTGCTTCCCCTTCCTGCACGACTCTGGGAGGTTTGGCCCAGGCCACCTTGACCAAACCCCTGTCTCCAGATGCAGGGACCAAGACTTCCACCTTTGATGGTTCCTCTACTGTTGCTGCTCCGAGAACAGGATGCTGAGCTGAAATGCAGCAGGAATACTGCCACAACTAACACTGGAAACGGGGGTCAAGTGAGAGAATTCCCTCCAGATGACTCAGCACTGCCTTTGTTGACCTTGGACTCAGTGTCCTCCAAGGTCTCCTCAATTCTAAAATTGCCTTCATCAGAATCTTGACAGGAGGAGGAAAGAATGAACCAACACTTCATTTAAGAAAACTTTCCTCGGATCAGATAAAATGACAAGGCTCCCTAAGGACTGTGGGGAGACACGAGGGGAGGGTTGAGTGGATGTGCAGACAAGGTGTTTATTCAGATGCTACAATACTGTGCTGTGCAGGAACGCATGACCGCTGTCTGTTCACAAATGCAATTGACTATGACAGACAGGTTAGGCAACTGTTCTGAGGCCCTCTGAATGATTGGACTTTAATAAAGCTCTGCTCTACATAAACTCCCTGCAATGGATTAAACTTATCACCTGTAGTCTTTCTTCTTGCTTTGCCATTGGAGCAACCTGACTTAATGAGGAATGATCAGCAAATGTTAAAGGCTCCTGGCTGGAAGTCTGTAGATTCAGGTCTGCTGTTTGTCACTACTGGCTGTATTGGTTTATTAGGCAAGGTTTTTAGAAGAATAAAACGGAAATCTTCCAAAGTGGAGATTTGCCAGTTAATCTATTAAATTCATGTAAACAATTAAACTGGATATTCTCCTAAATTTTATCTCCTCAAGGCCATGAAATTTGAGTTCAAATAATGAAGGAGTCTAAGTTCAGTACCTGTGTGGGTCAAGTAGGAGTTTGATTATTTACACTGATTTCCTAATATACGAATAAATGAAAGGCTGGCATTAGGGCAGGGCACAGGGAAGATAATGTTGCTAGGAAACATGAAGTCCTAAGGGCGTGGCTGGTACTACTTATTTATTTATTTATTTACTTATTTATTTATTTTTTGAGACAGAGCCTCAAGCTGTCACCCTGGATAGAGTGCCGTGGCATCACAGCTCATAGCAACCTCCCATTCCTGGGCTCAGGCGAGTCTCCTGCCTCCGCCTCCCAAGTAGCTGGGACTACAGGCGCCAGCCACAACGCCCGGCCAGTTTTTGGTTGCAGCCGTCATTGTTGTTTGGCGGGCCTGGGCTGGATTTGAACCCGCCAGCTCAGGTGTATGTGGCTGGCACTTTAGCCCGCTGAGCCACAGGCGCTGAGACTATTATTTATTTATTTATTATTGTTTGGGATTCATTGAAGGTGGAAAGAATTAGGTTACACTGATTGCATTTGTTAGATAAAATCTCTTATAATTATGTCCAATCTCCTAGAGGTGTGCCATATACCGTGACCTTCCATCCCCCCGACTCCTCCCCTCTCCTCACTCCCTCATTCCCCTATCCCATCCCTTGTATTAACTCATCTACTGCCTTCATATTAGAAATGAGAAGCCAGGTGCAGTGACTCACGCCTGTAACACCAGCACTCTGGGAGGCCAAGGCAGGTAGATTGCCTGAGCTCACGGGCTTGAGACCAGCCTGAACAAGAGCAAGACTCCATCTCTACAAATAGCTGGGCATTGTGGCAGGTGCCTGTAGTCCCATCTACTTGGGAGGCTGAGGCAAGAGAATCACTAGAGTCCAAGAGGTTGAGGTTGCTGTGAGTTATGACATGGCACTCTACTGAGGGCAATAAAGTGAGATTCTGTTTAAAAAAAAAATACAATTGAGTACATTGAATTCTTGCTTCTCCTTTCTTGTGATGTTTTACTAAGTATGTATCTACCTCCATCGAGATTAATACAAAAAAATGTAGTCTCTATCTTTTTAATGGCTGAATAGTATTCCATGGTATAAATCTACCACAGCTAGTTAATCCACTGTGTGGCTGGTTCTTTTTTTTTTTTTTTTTTTTTTGAGACAGAGCCTCAAGCTGTCACCCTGGATAGAGTGCCGTGGCATCACAGCTCACAGCAACCTCCAATTCCTGGACTCAAGCAAGTCTCCCGCCTCCGCCTCCCAAGTAGCTGGGACTACAGTCGCCCGCCACAACGCCCGGCCATTTTTAGGTTGCAGCCGTCATTGTTGTTTGGCGGGCCCCAGGCTGGATTCGAACCCGCCAGCTCAGGTGTACGTGGCTGGTGCCTTAGCCCATTGAGCCACAGGCCCCGAGCCGTGGCTGGTTCTTATCGAGTCCCCTCCCTCTACTCCATAGGCATGTCATTCAGCTCCCCAGTCCCCCTTCACAAAGCCCACCCACTTGGGGGAAAAGACCCGTTTTTCAGCTATAGGATTAGATGGTACTACACACACCATGCAGACGCAGTAATTCAAACACCCTTGTCAGGACCTGCTTCAGGATTTCAGCCCACCAGTGCATGGCCTTGACCTGGACTTGGGTGTTGATGGCGATCTGTGAGCAGGATCACGTCCTACTGATGGGAAAGATTTTTTGTCTCATGGCCAGGGGAGGCATCTCTCTGCTGCTAGTTGTGCACAAGTAAGCAGTTAGTCGTTATCCTAGTCGTGTTATCCTAGTCGCGGCAGAGGAAACCCGTGCCTGAAGACCAGGCTTGACGTGGAGCGGGACTAAGAGAATCCCAGAGCCCGAGCCCAGGTACTGACGAGACCAGACCTGAGCCTAATCGTCACATGCAGCATGTGTTACTTTATCTTCTCTGTCTCTTTTCAAAAATGGTGGTTACAAAAAATATGTAACACAAGAGGCATCTGTGGCTCAAAGGAGTAGGGCGCCGGCCTTATATGCCGGAGGTCGCGGGTTCAAAACCAGCCCAGGCCAAAAACTGCAAAACAAACAAACAAAAAAAACATAATCAGAAGTAAAATGGGTGGAAATCAGAGAGGTAGCCCTGGAATTCTGAGTCTCTCCAAAGGCTTGATTTCCATTCTGACCCCTGGAGAGGGAGACATTTGATATCCAGATCAACACAATCGTTAGTCACTAAGGGATGGTGCAGAGAAGACACAGCTCAGGCTGCGACGATGACGCTTCTGCACGGGGCACTCTCAGCACAAACACCTGCTCGTGTTGTTTTGAAACATTCTACCCTCACGCACGGCAGCAGTGGCCACAATCCACAATCAGGCGACTGAGAAAACATTCTACATCTACAAGAGGCAAAGGTGTCTCAAGAGTGGAGGGAAGCCTGCCTAGATTATCCAGAGACTCGCTTTAATTCTTCCTTTCCCATAACTTGGTCTATCATTTGGAATCATGTGATTTTAGGCAGCCTCTAAGGTGGCATTTCCATGTACTCAAACTATATTTATTTCAATGGCTCAGGCACCAACCATTTATTTCCCTTCTTCCCCACTACAGAAAGAGAGGGAGGAAGGGAGGGAGGGAGGGAAGAGAGAAAAAGAAAAAGAAAGAGAAAGAAAAAATATTTTCCTACCTAATCAGGAGCTTTTGGAAGTGGCGTCACCTCGTTATTTTCTTTGCTTTGCTCTAAAGGCCAGTCTCATTCTCTAGGAAAAAAGAATTGTGTGGGTTTTATCACTATTTTTTAAATTATCAGTACTATTTTAAATGAAAGCAACTGTATTAGAATAGGGTCTGAGTAGTCTCTCCTTTTTACCCTGCACCATAACTCGCATCCCAATCTTGTTTAAATAAAGATGCTGAGATGCTGGAAGATGCTTCCAGGCATAGATAATTAACAAGTACATTGTATTTGTGTCGAGAACAAGAGATAACCAGGACCTCAAGGACAGTTTATCCTCAGAAGAGACCCACCTTCAAGATTGTACCTGGTCCCCTGAAACCTGTGCCTCCCTTCTGAGAAGATAAGTAAATGCCACCCTTGCAAGCACCCTGGACACTCTGTTTTCTTTCTCCGACCATGAGACTTAGCACTCACTGGCCCCATCGTGGAGACGGTACAGATGGCTAACAAAGGGAGACGTGCTCCAATCCCAAGCCCTAAGAAATTGTCAGCATTTAGGCTAAGTAAAAATGCAAGGATCAATCTGCAGAATACCATTTCTAGTGTCTAAAAAAATGAGATATATAGGCAGGCGCCATAGCTCACGCCTGTAATCCCACCACTTTGGGAAGTGCAATCAGAAGGATCTCTTGAGCCTAGAAGTTCAAGGTTATAATGAGCTCTGGTCATGCCTGGTTAACAGAGTGAGTTCTTGTCTCTAATATGATTGATTGAATGAATGAATAAATAAACTATGCAGTTACTAAATTTGGGAAAAAAAGGTATGCTTAGTTGTCAAAAGTGAATTGATGTAAGAATGCCTTTCCCCCAAAGTGAGTATTTTGAAAAGTTAGCTATTCAATTGAATACAAAATCAAGCGCTAAAAAGCCAGTCAAATTTAGCAGTGGGGGGTTGAATACCAACTTTAGTGACACTAATGTTAATAAGTTCTGATAACCCACTACTATCGGACCAGCCAGGCTAATTGCTTTCACTTTCATCATATAAATCTCTGAAGTAGTTACTCTAAATAAGTTAGGATGAGTTACTTTAATAATTTTCAAAAAGTTTTGATGTAACATGAACCCTACAACGCATTGCTGCAAAGAGCAATCTATTTTCTGATTATTGTCCTTGGATTTTTAAATAGCTTAACACAAACTGATATTGAAAATGAATGTAGTTGCATGATGGGAAATAGAAACAAATTAACAAATGGAAGCCTCTTGTCCTTCACAAACACCTGAAGACATGCCCAAATCACAGAACAATCAATGAAAATACTTGTGCCAAATGTTCAGCAATAGAAGAATACAACATTTAACGTCAACAAAACAAGCTTTGGTATTTTTTATCGTCTCCCTACCTGGGATCTGTGACAGCCTTCCTGATGCGGCCTGTCAGCAGGTGGCAGTAATGCGCTTTCCTTCTGCTTTCTACATGGCGCTCTCGCGAGAGACCTTCTCACCCAACAATTAATTTGGTGTTCATGCTTCTTTCCTGGACTTTCCCCTTTTTTCCTAATAAACCTTAACAGCTACTATAGCTCACCTAGTTATACCAAGTTTCATATGGCCATATCCTTCACCTTCCAGAAAGATTGCTGCTGATACATGGAAGTTGCCATTAAATGCTGAAAATAGTCCTTTTGCCAATGGTTTTATTGTTGGAGGCCAAATCCTACCCAATGATTAGGTATGAGTACCCTCACCAAGTTCCAAGTAAGAAATCTCACATTAACCAGGAAAAAAGGAATGAAAGGAATTAGAAAGTGATCAATAAGCCTTAATTATTATTATCTTTGCCTGCCAAATCTTACTTTTCCTCTTTTAAGTCGTTTATTTTTAAAACCTGAAATGTTAAAGTAAGTTGAAGGTTTTAACTGACAGACCAAAATGCGTCTTCAAGATTATGATTAACCTGAATGCTTAGGAAATGCTTCTTCTTTTTTTTTTTTTTTTAGACAGAGTCTCACTTTGTTGCCCTCAGTAGAGTGCTGTGGCGCCACTGCTCACAACAGCCTCAAACTCTTGGGCTCAAGTAATTCTCTTGCCTCAGCCTCCTGAGTAGCTGGGACTACAGGCACCTGCCACAACGCCCAGCTATGGAAATGTCCGTTTTGAAGGCATAACATTGCTTACCTTCATATGCATTGCACTCGGTTGGTCTCGGGAAGTTCTTTAAGTACAGTAGAAACCTCTGTAGCTGACCACCTCCCTGCACTGTCCACCGCCTTAAGTTGACCTATTTGTCCTAGACTGAACACGCACCTCATGTACTCAGCATGAGTTCCTTGTGTTGGCCACCCCCCGTATTTTGACCAGTTTGTTACAGTCCCTTAGGTGGTCAATTTATACAGGTACTATTGTAATTAGAATGAGAATTATAATTCTGGGACCTGGGCTTAGGGACGTGAAGGGAGGAGCCTCCTGGAGAAAGGGTACCGAGAGAAGTCACAGTCCCCACCCTCGACTTTATGTTCTCTCAGTTCGGATGAGTGGCCAGAGCGACCAGTTGGGATGTCCTGGAGGGTTGACCAGTCTCCCGTATTTGTCAGGTTCTTTTGTTCATTTGGAGGAAGGCCATTCTGGTCACAGACATCTCTTATTAAAACGTCAGTAATCGGCTTGGCGCCTGTGGCTCAACAGGATAAGGCGCCAGCCATGTACACCCAAGCTGGCGGGTTAAAATCCAGCCCGGGCCCGCCAAACAACAATGATGGCTGCAACCAAAAATGGCCGGGTGTTGTAGCGGGCGCCTGTAGTCCCAGCTACTTGGGAGGCGGAGGCAGGAGACTAGCTTGAGCCCAGGAATTGGAGGTTGCTCTGAGCTGTGATGCCACAGCACTCTATCCAGGGTGACAGCTTGAGGCTCTGTCTCAAAAAAAAAAAAAAAAAAAAAAGGAAAAAGAGACCATTCCATTAAAGAGAGAAGAAAACATTAAAAAAAATAATAATAAAACGTCAGTAATCAACTTCTGTTTAACATGGTAGGCTGAAAACATGCAATTGTTTGAATTCCTTTTTGAACTTCACTAAAATTAGAGTAAAATAATTTTACAGGTTTTTTTTTTTGGCTGGGGCTGGGTTTGAACCTGCCACCTCTGGCATATGGGGCTGGCGCCCTACTCCTTTTGCCACAGGCACCACCATAAATCTTGTAGCTTTTGCCTGGGGCTGGGTTTGAACCCACTACCTCTGGTATATGAGGCCAGTGCCCTACTCCTTGAGCCACAGGCACTGCCGAAATAGTTTTAAAAAGGGGGCAAGGAGAAAAAAAAAAGAAGACACACTTGCTTCCCTTTCTCCAGCGTGGAATGGAGTTTGGAGTCTGGGGCCTGGAACTAGAAAAGGTATCCTGAGCCCACGAGAACAGAAGCCTTCCCTAAGGCTGGCCCAAGAGATCTTGGTATATTGATGACCAGGGTGGTATTGCTCCAGTCCTGGACACTGCCCATCTACATACTTCTTGTGACCTGAGGGTGCTATGTATATGTTTAAGCCACTGCTATTTGGCTTCTTTTCCCTGTAGCTTAATACATTCCTAGTCAGCAGAGAGACTGTGGAAGGCATGGGATAGAGAGAGCTGGATCACTGGTGGGGTTGAGGAATGTTAGGTAGCACTAGATGTGGTCTTGGCATTAAAAAACATGGACTCATCTAATAAGAAAGATAATTCTTTCCATCTTTCCTTCAATCCCTCTGTTTAGAACAAGGAAGAAAAGTCTTAGTTTGATGATAATACCTTTAACACCTCCCATTCGGTATGCTTCTTTTTAAGCAAAGGGAGACCAACCACTTTGTGCCACAACAGTATCTCAGTAGAAATGAACAGTATTACTTTGTTTTCATAGACTCTATATCTGTGGTTCCCTTTTATTTATGACAATTGATACCGATTTTCTAATTTTAGTAGAGATGTTAAGTTTTCTTCAAATATAAATGAATGTGCTTTGCGGTGGGCGCCTGTAGTCCCAGCTACTTGGGAGGCTGAGGCAAGAGGATCGCCTAAGCCCAGGAGCTGGAGGTTGCTGTGAGCTGTGTGATGCCACGGCACTCTACCGAGGGCGATAAAGTGAGACTCTGTCTCTCCAAAAAAAAAACAAAAAAAATTAAAAAAAAATGAATGTATGAATGTATGGAATATTACTCAGGAATAAAAGGAACCAACTACTGATCAATAAACAAGATGAATGAATCTCAAGAATAACAACAAACAACCAGCACATTGTACCCCATGATTGCATTAATGTACACAGCTATGATTTAATAAAAAAAAAAAAGAGAGAGAGAGACCAGATATAGCATACATAGTAAATGATTACATTTATATGAAATTCTGGAAAAGGGAAAACTAATCTATGATAATAGAAAGCAGACCTGAGGTTGCCTGAGATGAGGAGAGAGGCTGGGGGCTGACTTCAAAGGGCTGTGAAAGATCTTTTTTGTGGGTCAGGCCTGGTGCCTGGTCAAGCCTGTAATCCTAGCACTCTGCAAGGCTGAGGTAGTGGATTGCTCCAGCTCACGAGGTCAAGACCAGCCTGAGCAAAAGCGCGACCTTGCCTCCACTAAAATAGAAAAACTGAGGCAAGAGGATGAGCCCAAGAGTTGGAGGTTGCTGTGAGCTATGATGCCAGGGTAACAGCCAGAGACTCTGTCTCAAAAAAAAAAAGGATCTTTTTTGTGGTTTCATGGACGTAGGTTTGTCAAAATTTGTCAAGCTGCATAATTAAAATAGGCATATTTTATTGTATACAAATTATACTTCAAGGTAAAGATAAGAGATTTAAAAGAACTATCTAGGCTCGGCGCCTGTGGCTCAACGGGCTAAGGTGCCAGCCACGTACATCTGAGCTGGCAGGTTCGAATCCAGCCCGGGCCCGCCAAATAACAATGACGGCTGCAACCAAAAAATGGCCAGGCGTTGTGGCGGGCGCCTCTAGTCCCAGCTACTTGGGAGGCAGAGGCAAGAGACTCGCTTGAGCCCAGGAATTGGAGGTTGCTGTGAGCTGTGATG
>CAUYRH010094759.1:0-55651 GCA_963574655.1 Perodicticus potto
GAGAAAATATCATGAATGTTACATTAATCAGGTGGATAAAAATATCTCCGATTGTATGGGAAGCCCGCACACTGTACTCCAAGCCTGAATCATTGTACACAGTTATGACTTAATAAAAAATAATTAAAAAATAAAAAAAATTTAAAAAAGGGAAAAAAAAGAAATAGCATCCCACAAAAAAAAAAAAAAAATTAGTACATAAAGGCAAAAGAACAAGGATAAAGTCCACCCTACAATTTCCGCCCAGCTTACTGCTTAGAGGGAGTATTCAGAACACAGGGCAATGGAGGCCCAATCCAGTGTCTTCCTGAGTTGGAGTAATGGAGCTGGGAGGCCAGGGCGGGCAAGACAGCCAGCATTCGGAGAATGAAGTAGCAGAACAGAGGTAATTACACACAGAGAAAATCTGGGTGGGGTCTCCCTTCAGGCTTCAACAGAGTATGGTAGTCCTTCCTTGTCCAAGGTTTTGCTTTCTGTGGTTAGAGTTATTTCAGTATATTGTTATAGTTGCTCTATTTTATTATTAGTTATTATTATTGATCTCTTAAGTACTTGACTTATATATTAAACTTGATCATAGGTATGTACACATGTACACATAGAAAAAAACATTTTACAGATATGGTTCAGTACTATTTATATGTAGTTTCAGGCATCCACTGGGAGTTGTGTAATGAACGTGTCCTATGAGGTTAAGGGAGACTTCTGTACTAGCCTTGCATCTGTGTGAGAAAAGGAAAGAACTGCTGAAAAGGATTACAGGAATTAGTCCTTGGAGCTCTTTAGGAATGAATTCTGTTCCCAATACTAAGAGTGGTGAATTCATAATTCCCAGGTATCAGGTAGAATACATAGAACAGTTCTACCTCAGTTATAGGGAAAAATTTCCTCTGTTCTAAACACTGGCCTGGTCCCTCCTAATAAAGCTTAGAATCACACTTCAAAAGACTCAAACTGTTTCCAAGCAACTTAACCAAGTCCTGGAACAAAGTTCAAAAATAATCATTCAACTGCAAAAATATCTAGAACCCAACAAGGCTAAATTCACAGTGTCTGGCACCCAATAAAAAATTATAAGACCTGCAGGAAAATATCAGTGATAATGAGGAGAAAAAAAATTAATCAATTAAAATTAACCTGGAAATTACACGCATAATTGAATTAGGAGGAATAAAGTAGAGAAATAGAAGATATAAAAAAGACCACATCAATCTTTTATAGGTGAAAACTAGTACCTAAACTACAAAGCACACTGAATGGGATTAATGAAAGATCAGATATTGCAGAAGAAAATACAGTAGAATCTCTGTAAGTTGGCCAGCAAGGGACTATAACAAACAGGTGAACATACAGAGGTGGTCAACATGAGGAACAAGGCCTACTGTACTGACATGTACATGTGGTGCGTGTCTGGTCTATGAAAATTAGATCAACATAAAGAGGTGGTCAATGTAGAGAGAATGGTCAAGTATGGAGGAATTACTGAATTCTACTGAATTCTACTGAATTACTGAACTTGAAGTCAAAGTGATCGTTTCCAAAATAAAGCACAGAGAGAAACAAAATAGTGGAAGAAATTGAACCAGGTATCAGTGAGCTGTGGCATGACTTATATCTGCCTAATAGATGTGTAAGGAATACAAGGAAAGAAGGAGTATTTCAATTGTGGTGATGGTTTCACAGATAATGTCAAAACTCATCAGATTATACACTACAGTTTAATTGCATGTTAATTAAATCTCAATAAAATTGTTTAGGGAAAAAAGCACTCAGCATGACCTATCTTCCCACCTTTATTCCTTTGGGGCTGGCTTCCTGTAACCCTTAGCATAAATCCAAGGCTTCAGGGTCTGATTGCACCCTCGTCAACATCCTTTCCGGGCTACTTCTCTCCCCACATTAATTTTTTCTCCTCATTATCACCAATATTTTCCTGCATGCCTTATAACTTGGAAGGGGTGCCAGACATTGTGAATTTAGCCTTACTGGAAACTCATCCACTCTGCAGGTCCTAGACCTTGGCAGTGCCTCTAGTTCTACCATTTCTTATTATTCCCTCTTAGGTTCTGCCTCAGTCCCCACCCCTCCACTTAACCCCTTGGGGTCTTCAGGCCCCACTCCTAGTTTTCTTCTGCAAAATAGTCGCGAACCCACTCTCTGATTTCTGCTCTGAGCTTTTACGGTGCTGAGGTCACACCTCTCTCTGTGAGCTTTGTACACTCTCCTTATGTCTCCCCTCCCACCCTACCCTGGGTGACATGACAGCAAGGGGCTTTTTTTATGTCATGGTTATCATGGAAGATAGTAGAAGTTTTGTGTGTAGTATTATTTCTTTCTGATCCTGCAGTGGTTAAAGTATTGGGTACACAGTAGGAATGATGAATATTTGAAATAATTCATGGGAAATACAATTTGGAGAGTTCACCCAGAATATGTCCTAGCCCAGGGAATCTCAAATCCATGATGAAAAGATCACATTGAGGGATCTTTACCGAGAATTTAACAGGATGACCTGCTAAAGTCCCATATTTCTTCTCAGTAGGTGCACAGATCTCTAGGTGGAGAATCTTTGTTTATGGAGGGGAGCGGTGGAAAGAGAGAAGGCAGGAGGCAGGTTCCCCCCTCCCAAATCAGCTTAAAACAAACTATGCTTTCTAATCTTCCAAACAACTGTCAGGTTAGAAAGATGCAGGTTATATTCAAAGTGTTCTATTTTTAGCACACGGGTTGTGATGAGGGTTATGATTTAGATGATTAATAGCAAAACTTCAGTCTGATACACCGGGCCTATGCTGCTGCTTTCATTTTGATGAGGAAAAAGAGGAAATTTCTTGGGTCTCTTTACCCAAGGAAGTCATAATACTTTATTTCCTTTCCTTACCTTTTCCCTGAAGGTGACACTCAACTCCAGTGCAGAACAGAGACACACTTGTAAAATCTTCAGGAAGGGGTTCTCCCTCCCCCCACTTTTCTCCTTTTCTCAGAGTTTAAATAAAGAGCAGGTAAGCTGGAATAAGGTCACCTGTCTGTGAGCATTCTGTGACATCTTTTTCCCCATGGCATTGTCATCATCCTCCAGCACAGCAGATGGCTCAGCCATTGAGTACCAGGAAGGCTGAACACCAGGCAGGTGGTGCCGCACTCTGTGTCCAAGCCCCCAAAAGGGCAAAGGGCAAAGTCCGGAAAGGCCAAGGAGGAGATGCTTTTCTCCAGCCAGGGCTTCCTGGGAATTTATACCTCACCGTCCCATCGGGGCACAGAGCTCCTCTACAAGACTCAAACTTTTCCAAAAAAGAAAAGGAAAACTTACAAGTTTGGGTTCAGAATAAACTCTAGGCAAATGGAAAACACAAGTTAACCACTTACATTGAAATCAAGCTTGTGATGAGTGATTTTTGTTTTCAATGGGGAGGTGGGAAGGAGAATTTCTAAAAATTTTTTATTATGATAATCTTCAAACATACACAAAAGTAGAAGAAAACATAAGTTCTCACTCAGTTACAACAATGACCAAAAAGAAAGTTTTAATTAGAAAAAAAGAGGCAAAACACATGTAGCTACACACCGTGGGGATGAGGAGTTGGGGATTAAAGCAGGTGGATAAAGCAAGCCGGGGCTTTTCTACTATTGAGTTTGGACATGAAGTCTGCTGCTTTTGCTGTCAGGAGATGAGTGGAAAAGATCACACTTGTGGTGCATATGTGAAGGGTCAGGAGAAAACTTCTAAATACGGATCAAAATTGTTTTCACATAGTAAATGAGAAAATATCATGAATGTTATATCAATCAGGTTGATAAAAACATCTCCGATTGTATGTGAAGCCCGCACACTGTACTCCATGACTGAATTATTGTACATAGCTATGACTCAATAAAAAATAATTAAAAAAATAAAAAATAAAAATAAAATAAAACACAAAAACCAAACTAGGCTCTTTAAAGAATATTTCAGTAACAAGGATGTAAGAATAATAAGTCCTGATTAAAGAAGAGAAATAAATATAACATTGTAATTTCAATTTTATACAGTGGAAGAAAGTTTTTAAGCTTTATTTTTACAAAACATTTCAGATTCCCTCATATCACAGCATATCAATAAGCAAAATGTACATATACTGATTTTATACTACACGTCAAGTCCGTAATTCCCAATCCTAGGTAAAATATCAAGTTGTAAACTACAAGGGCTGGTAATGAAGCTGTAGATAGTATTTAAACAAAAATAAGTGAGTTTTCAGCATTTACATGAAATAAAGCTTTAATCCAAAAAAAGACTTAATTCCACAGGGTGACCTTTTCCCCCCAACAGTAATCAATTCAATCCAGTCTGTGATTCCAAGATCAAGTGACAGTGTTATGCTTGAAGCAAAAAAAGGTAATCAACACTTAAGTGGTATATTTCTATATTTATGAATACTGTATTTCTGGACAAGCTCTAAGTGCATTCAATTTTTAGAACTTGTTTTGGAGCCTAATAGAAACAAAAACATCACAGCACCTTGGACTCCACTTTGAGGAATGCAACATAATTGGGCACAAAGACACAACACTGATGGTCTTTAATTAACTTTCCACACTATTTGATAGAATAAAACTATACTTTCTTCAGCAGCAACTCTGAAGGAACACACAAATTTTAACAAAAGAATATCTGTATTTCCAGTTTTAAAAAGCAGACAGTTCTGTGAAGTAGCAACCATTTAAATAATAAAGTATACACGTTTAAATTTTTACAACTTCATGTCTTAAGAGAAATTTTGAATTCAGCGGTATCATTTCACGGATCCAGCATCATACATTTACACTATACGTGTTTTGTACAACATCAGAACCTATAAATGGCACAAAATCATAATAATCACAAAATTTTATCAAATTCATTTTCTGATAACCTTAAAAAAAGAGAAATTATAACTGCCTTTGTTCATCTGAGATATCCAGATATGGCTATCTAGAAAATCCTAAAGGTATGTGAAAAACATTAGTCAAAGGAAATCTGTAACTGATAATTTTCAACCTTTTCAATATGCATAGCTAAAAAGAAAAGAATAGGGTTGGTCTGGCACACAAGTAATTAAGTCAAGGCGTTTTACGACCCTTGAGCCACTATTTGGAATCTGTTTTAGGTTTTACATAACTTTCAGTCTTATTACCACCACTTTTATTCAGGTAAAAGAAATGACCTTTCAAGTCCCTGGCATCCAAAATGGCACTTATGGACAAGGATCACAAGAAGAAGCTGGGGGAAGAACAGATCTTAACAAACACAATTCCTCTCAAAGTATGAAGAATGTTATACACTAAACATACAACAGAAGCACTAGTTTAGAAACCTTAGGACGTTCATGTTTCTTTAGTTAATTGTTTGACTAAACAATCTGAGGTAAACATTACACTCACTTGTAAAAATCAAACAAGCAAAATGCAGCACGGAGCACTCTAGTAGGAGTCAGAAGATTCTGTCTTCCTTTTGCTTTGAGCACTGTCTTACCTCTCTGTTCTCCACTTTTTTTTTTTTTTAACATATACTTGTATGAATTATTTTTATTTTTTTGCAATTTTTGGCAGGGGCTGGGTTTGAACCCGCCATCTCTGGCATATGGGACCGGCGCCCTAGTCCTTTGAGCCACAGGGGCCGCCCCTCCACTTTGTTTTGAGATCACTAGGTACATAGGATTTTTTTCTAACTTCCCACCTAGACCTTGACATCCAAATAACTATTTCAATGAAAACCTTTTTTCCATTTAATGAAGCCTAAGCCACTTATAACCCACATTGGAGGAGTGGAGGGGCAGTGAGAGGGCAGTTAAAACTTGGCAGCTGCTGCCAGGTTCCTCAATGTATTCTGGTTTTTATTATTATCTTTATTTTTTTCAATATGACAAAGACGTAAGTTCCATCTGGAAACACACAATTCTAGAATAGGGTGAAAAAAAATTATCATAGTCCTTAAGATTTCCAAGTAAATGCTCCCAGGTCAAATATTAGGAAGCTTCTAAGCAAAGTGAAAATTAGCCATTCAAATTATATCTGCTGAATTTTTATGAAAGCTTCCTCTTACATTCCATAAGGATAGAGTATCTGAGTCCACACTCTTAGCTTCAAGAAAGAATTCTCTTGACAAAAATTTACCCTAAAACTAATGTTCCTAACTCCTTTCTTTTCCCCAAATTGTTCAATTACATTTTAAGGAGGGGGAAAGTGTGAGGCAGGGTGTTTTATATGACACTTTAAACCTAACATTTTAGTGAACTTGGAAACTTTTTATTTTGGCTGGGGTTGGGTTTGAACCCGCCACCTCCAGTATATGGGGCCAGCACCCTACTCCTTTGAGCCACAGGACCGCCCTGAACTGGGAAACTTTTCACAACATATTCATATCATATATTTATAGATATTATGACTCTGTGTCACATAATACATAGAACGATAAAGTGTATTTTGACTGACAGGATAAAACTGAAATACTATAGTGTAAGCATATGTTCAGTAAAGAATCAGCATACTTTAAAAGGACAGCATACTGTAAAACAGTATGTTTTAATAATTCCAGTATCTTTGTTATTTGGGCTTAACACTTTTTTTATTTTTCTTTGTGATTTTGCATTTCTAAGAGGACACTTTTTATTTTTAAGCTGTGTTTGAAACTATAAAGAATATGCTAACACAACTTAATATAAATATAAATAATATAAAGCTATACACACACACAAATAAACAGACCCAAATAATCAGACCACTGATGTTGTGCTTTCAGGATTCACACGAATAAGTCTAGATGCATTTCTCAGGTCTTGGAGTTGCTTGGCCGGTTTCCCCACACCTTCTTCAAACCTTTTCTCCACCACAGGGAGGACTGTTTCATATAGAAAGGATGCATTCTGTCTGATAAAAGACTTCTTCTCTGGATCCTGCTCACACCGAAGACTATAATCCACGTGCTGGACCGCAACCAAAATGATTTCCACCAGGCTCTCCAGAAGTACCATGTGCAACTCTGGGAAATACAGCTTCAGTGCCTCTTCCAGGAAGCCCATGGTCTGTTTGGTGAAAGCAACCACTGTATAGCTCAGGTTCACCCAGCAGTCGTCCCCGGTGTACTGTTCAAAGGTACTGACTCCACAACTTTTCATCTCTTCTTTGAGCTTACCCAGGGCTTCTGGAGTCATCAAGTTCATCCTCCTCCACATCTCTTCCGAGTTGCGGTGCTTAGTGGCTTCAATGATGATTTCTTTGTAACTGTGCAAGGCCCCTTGGATGTCTTTCACCAGAAGGGCATGGATGATGAAGGTGAGGTCTAGTCCGATGTCACCCAGTTGCTGGCAATGCTCTTTAGCCACTTTTACACACTCAGCTGCTGTGGAAAGGCTCTCCTTACTGTCAAACACCTGCTTGCTGAAAGCATCCACAAACATGGCCATGGCTGATCTTGCCCAGACCACAAAGGCAGAGTAGCAGCCACTGTCAGTGCCTGCAAAATCTATCTCAAATTCTCTCGCAGTTTCAAGAAGACTGGTAAAGAAGACATGGCATAGTTTATGAATATAGAGCAAAGTGGCACCTTCAATGCGAAGCTGACGTATTGCCGTATGAACAGCTGCTGCCCTGTTCCTCAAAAACAGCTCACAAGCCTTAGTGCACTGGCCGAGCCGGATTAGTTGAGAAACTGCCCTGCGAGTAGCCTTGGGGCCACCTCTCAGGGAACGACCTGGGGAGAGTTCAAACATTAGTACCTCGGTGAGCTGTCGAACACGCTCATCCACTTTGGCCCTTAGTTCTTTTACAGGAGGTGGACTGGGCTTATCTTCCAAGTAAACGTTCAGTTTATCCAGCAGGTCAACAGCCCCTTCGAAGTCCCTCTGGGCAATACACACATCCAGGTCTTCAGGTAACTCCTGGATCCATTCCATCGAGAGATCCACCGTCTCTTCCTCCACCTCGGGAACAGCTGGTTCTTTTTCTTCTTCATCTTCGAAAGGGTTACCGGTCTTGGAAGTCACCTGCGGTGGCCCTCGAAGGGCCTCTGCTTCCTCCTGATCCCTGCGTCTTTTTTCACCGAGGGCTCTCTTGGTTTCTTCTAGCACTTCCAGCCATTCTCGTTTGATTTTAGCATTTTCCGCCTGAAAAATACGGCTCTCGGGGAACATGAGCAGTTTGAACATGTCCTTCATGGGCGGGTTGTCCTTGACATTGATCACTGCCAAACGATCGAGGGGATAGAGGGCGTCGTAACGATACATACCTCTCCTCTGCGGCAACCAGGTGGCCACCAACAAACTGTCGTTCATCAGAAAGCCGTGCACCCGCTGCAATTGGGCCATGTGGTCCGCCTCGTATTCCACCAGGTCCCCGTTGTACACCAGGTACTTTCCCGGGGTCTCCAGCAGATGCCTGCAGCCTTCCACCTTCTCCAGGAGGGTGGTGAGAGTGCGATACTTTCCTTCCTCACCCGGACCACAAGTGTCGCGGGAGGCGCCCCCGGGGGTGGGGAAGAAGCCGACCTGGCCTCGGAGGTGATCCCGGCCCCCCGGGCCTCCTCCGCCCTCCTCCCCGCCGGAGGCAGCAGCGGCCCCGGCGGCGGCGGCGGCGGCGGCGGGCAGCAGGGTCAGCGGGATGCTCTCCAGGCTGCTCTTCTGCTCGGTCAGCAGGTGGCTGAGCTGGTACATCTCGCTCTCCAGGTAGGAGATCTCGCGGGCCGTCTCTATGAACTGCCGGTAGTTCTGGTAGACGTTCCGTTTGAGGTTCTGCGCCGTCTCCTCCGCCAGCGCCTGGATGCGCTGTCGGTGCTCCTGCAGGTCCCGGTCCCCGTCCGACTGCTGAGAAAGCTGCTTCACGTACAGCTGGGCCTCAAAGCCCCCCGACTCCAGCTGCCGTCTCAGGCGGCTCGCCCCACTGTCTGACATCGCCATCGCGGCTTGCGGCCGGGTCTCAGTCACTGTCACGACCACTGCCGCTGCCGAGACCCACCCAAGCCCCGCCAAGCTCCAGGGTTGAGGAAGTAGGATGGGAGTGGGACGAGTACGCCTGCGCTCGGGGCTGAGCTTCAGACACTGCGCCTGCGCAAGAAGTCAAGCGCAAACAATGCGCCTGTGCGACATCACCGGGGGCTTAGAGCGCATGCGCAGGTGGGAGGGGTCGAGGCCGCAAAGTGTCGGTACTGCGCATGAGCTGAGCGTGTGATCTAGGTTTGAAGTTTCCGGCGAAGCGTGACAACTGCAGCTTCCTGAACGTTTTCTCGGCCCGAGGCCTGGAAGCCCTTGTTCTGCCCCAGGTATCATGTTCACTGCTTTTCCTAAACCCTAAAATCTTGGCTTTGGCTTTTGGAGTAAGCCCATTTCTCGTTTACGTTCTCGAGCCGGGGTCCCCTGACCTCTCGCGGGATTGGCGCGCTGACCCGAGAGCGGCGCGGGAGCCGGGGCCTCCTGGGAGTTGGTCTCCGCCCTTGACCGCAGCCGGAGCCGGCCGAGGGCCTGGCGGCCATGGAGGAGGACCTGGTGCTGGCGCTGCGGCTTCAGGAGGAGTGGGACCTGCAGGTGGCGGCGTGCGGGCAGACGCAGGAGCCGCTGTCGCTGGTGGACGCGTCCTGGGAGTTGGCGGACCCCACCCCGGATTTGCAGGCCCTGTTTGTGCAGTTTAACGACCGGTTCTTCTGGGGCCAGCTGGAGGCCGTGGAGGTCAAGTGGAGCGTGCGGATGACCCTGTGAGTCGGCGTCGGCGTCGGCGGGGGAGGAGGCGGGACTGGCGGTTTTCCCGCAGCCCGGGGTTTCTCTTCTCTCCTCCCAGCGCTCCCCGAGCGGGCGGGAGCCGTTAAGCTGGAGGGCCTGGTTTCGAATACGGCAGCCCCGCTCCGTGTGTTTCCCTCTTGCTCAAACAGCCAGGAAAGCCGTGTGGTCCACACCACCACTGTCGGACTGGGGGGGTCGGGGGAGGATGGAATGTCGCTTCATTTCAAAGTAGCAAGCCTCTGATTTGTTCTGTGGCCGTACTCCAGGACCCAGGAGACAGGACCGACCTTGGGTCCTTTTACAACTGGAACTTTACCTTGGAAGTGAGAACAACGTAATCTAAAAATTTGCACCCTCGAATTAATTTGAAATTTAAAACAAGTGCCGAAGCTGCAGAGAAGTCTCTACAGATGTAGAAAACTACTTAGTGGTGAGCTTGTTTGTTGGAATGAGGAAGGGATCTTCAGTGATTGATGCCAGGATCTCTTTTCTACACACTAAGTTTGGGAAATCCCAATTTGAACTGATTCACTTCTGCACATAACAAAAGCTGACAAGTTTAAGATGCAGTTGTATATCAGCATGTTGTTTTGGAACTGATACAAAACAACCTGCCATTAAACTTTTTAAGATACAATACTGTTTAAAGTACAGATCTTTATATCAGCCTCCATGATAGTTTTGGAGATCTGCTTGTTGACTACCTCAGACCGATTACATGTAGGAGGAGACTAGGAATAGTAGAATAGGATTATCGTCTTTGAGCTGTTGTTGCAGCCTGGCTAAGGTAAGGGAAGCCCCTATTGTTCATTAACTAACTGAGTGAAATGCCAAGTATCAGCTAACCAAACAAGGCATACTTCCAAGGCCATCTGCTGGCCAGTAGAGCTCTCGTCGTGTGAACTGCTGGAGAAATGTATAAGAATTTGCTCTTCATCTCTGTTTCCCTTTTGTGTATATTTGGTAAATGTAACACATTGTGGTTGTTTTCCAGGTGTGCTGGGATATGCAGCTATGAAGGGAGAGGCGGAATGTGCTCCATCCGTCTCAGTGAGCCCCTTTTAAAGTTGAGACCAAGAAAGGATCTTGTAGAGGTATTATTTGCATAAACCTTCTTCTTAGCTCAGTAGTTTATTAATGCTTATCATTGATTTAGACTGCTGTGAAGTAGTCTGTATGTTTAAAAAAATGCTCATTTTGCCCTCAGTGCAAACTTTAATTGTGGAGCAAATAACAATGGAATACCCTGTGTTTTTATAGTGTTTCATAGTCACAGGTCTATTATCTTTTTTGATTTTTACAGTAGTCTTGCTTATGTTTATTGTGTATTATTTTTTTTTTTATTTTGTTGAGACAGGGTGTTACTCTGTCTCCCTTAATGGAGTGCAATGGTGCCAGCATAGGTCACTGCAACCTCAAACACCTGTGCTGAAGTAATCCCCTTGCTCAGCCTCTGGAGTAACTGAGACTACAGGCACGTGCCACCACACTCAGCTAATTTTTCTATTTTTTTTGTAGAGGAAGGGTCTCACTGTGTTCAGGCCGATCTCCAGACTCCTGGCCTCCAGTGATATTCCAGCATTGGCCTCCCAGAATGGTAGGATTATAGGCGTGAGCCCCTATGCCCAGCCAAGGTATTTTCATTTTTATAAATGAGGAAATTAAGGTTCAGAGAGGTTAAGTAACTGGACTAAGTTACATATTTAGAAGCAGAGAAAAACTTCGGATATGAGTCCTCCTGTTGAGACACACAAATTTAGATTCTCTGTTCCACTGCCACCCTGTTGTCCTCCCAGGACAAGTAGTGGAACTGGCAGCACAAACCAGCCTGAGGACACACTTCATTATCTAGAGGTGGTGGTCACTCTTGCTAGCAAAATGCAGAACTAAGAATTCAGTTTACCTTAAGTTGGATTTAGTAGATGCAGAAGGAATGAGAATAATGCGAACACAAGTGAGGTCAGACTTGGGCAATATCTGGGTCTAGAAATAGTTGCTTTTGTCCACATAGTGAACACCTGGGAAACCGTGTGTTGGGAACATGTTATGTAGATCCTGAAAGTAGCCTAAATATGGGAAATGGTAGATATATAAAAACAGAAATATTCAGTATGGTCCCATGTACCTTTTTCAGGATGTAATATTTAATTAAATTGAGCCAAAAATCAGGAATCTAAATTTGTTGCTCTTCTATGAGAAGAGTTACTTATCATTACTGTATTTTAGAATGTTGAGTAACTTTTATAATGTAGACTGGCCTTTTTTGAGTTTGAAATTTCTTGAGTGGCATTTACTTTAAAAAAGTTCCTCCAGCTACTCAGGAGGCTGAGGGAAGAGAATCGCCTAAGCCCAGGAGTTGGAGTTTGCTGAGCTGTGATGCCACGACACTCCACCGAGGGCGATAAAGTAAGACTCTGTCTCTACAAAAAAAAAAAAAAAAATAGTTCCAGGGCAGCGCCTGTGGCTCAGAGGAGTAGGGCGCTGGCCCCATATACCGGAGGTGGCCGGTTAAAACCCGGCCCTGTCTGGCGGGGGGAGGGGGGATGTTCTTTTAAGCAGTACATTTGGCTGGGCAAGGTGGCTCACACCTATAAGCCTAGCAACTGGGAGGCTAAGGAGGGTGGATTGCTGGAACTCAGGAGTTCGAAACCAGCCTGAGCTAAACTGAGACCCCATTGCTACTAAAAATAGAAAAAGTAGCCAGATGTGGTGGCGGGCACCTATAGTCCCAGCTACAGGAGGAGGCTGAGGCAAGAGGATCATCTGAACCCCGGAGGTTGAGGTTGGTATGAGCTATGACACTACAGCACTCTAACCTAGGGGAGACTGTCTCAAAAACAAACAAACAGGAAAAAAGAGATACAGTTGTTTTTTGAAAAGGAATTTTTCTTTTTTTTGAGACAGAGTCACACTATGTCACCCTCGGTAGAGTACTGTGGCGTCACTGGTCATAGCAACCTCAAACTCTGGGCTTAAGCCTGCAGTTCTCAACCTTTGGGTCATGACCCCTTTGGACTGTATTAAAGGTTCATGGCATTAGGAAGGTTGAGAACTACTGGCTTAAGCGATTCTCTTGCCTCAGCCTCCCAAGTAGCTGGGACTATAGGCACCTGCCACAATGCCTGGCTATAAAAAGGAATATTTTTATAAGGAGTTAAAATGTTTAATTCTCCCATTTTTCTGTACAGATAATTTTATAAGACAAGATTTATTAAGGGCAATCTTGTTCTGATGGAAATTATTTTTAAAAAGTAATAGATGATTATGAAAAAGGTATGCTATTGAAGATCTTTATGATTTTTACTTAAAATAATATATTTTTAAGAACAAAAAATCCTGGCAACCTTGAATGCTCTTGTTAATTTTGCACATAAACATCTGCATCTTTGGTGTAGAAATGAGCAGTAGGTTTTATTGTTTGTTTGCTTTAAAATTTTACATGATTGGCCATGTGCTGTGTCTCACGCCTATCATCCTACCACTCTGGGAGGCTGAGACAGATGAATCGCCTGAGTTGAATATGAGACCAGCCTGACCCAAGTAAGACCCTGTCTCTACTAAAAGAAAAACTAGCTGGGCTTTGTCGTGGGTGCTTATAGGAGGATGTAGTTTTGAGGAGATTGAAGCAAGAGGATAACTTGTAATATTTTTCTGATTTTATCTTTTCATTTATGGTGTTTTTTCTATCAGAAATTAAAAGTTTTGGGCGGTGCCTGTGGCTCAGCAAATAGGGCACCAGCCCCATAGACTGAAGGTGGCGGGTTCGAACCCAGCCCCGGCCAAACTGCAACAAAAAAAATAGCTGGTGGCTCGGCTGTGGCTCGGCGCCTGTAGATCAAGCGGCTAAGGCACCAGCCACATACAACAGAGCTGGTGGGTTCGAATCCTGCCTGGGCCCGCCAAACAACAATGACAACTCCCAAAAAAAAAAATACATGGGCGTTGTGGCAGGCGCCTGTGGGAGGCTGAGGCAAGAGAATCGGCTAAGCCCAAGAGCTGGAGGTTGCTGTGAGTTGTGACGCTATGGCTCTCTACTGAGGGCGACAAAGTGAGACTTTGTCTCTTAAAAAAAAAAAAAGAAAAATTTAAAGGTTTTTTTGTTTGTTTGTTTTGAGACAAAGTCTCACTTCATCGCTCTTGGTAGAGTGCCGTGGCGTCATATCTCACAGCAACCTCTAGCTCTTGGGCTTAGGCGATTCTCTTGCCTCAGCCTCCCAAGTAGCTGGGAATACAGGTGCCCGCCACAATGTCTGGCTATTTTTTCTTGCAGTTTGGCCGAGGCCGGGTTCAGACCCACCACCCTCAGTATATGGGGCTGGTGCCCTACCCCCTGTGCCACAGGCGCCGCCCGAAATTTAAAGTTTTTATGTAGTCAAACTCATTGACCTTTTCTTCTGGATTTTTGATTCATAGTTAAAAAGGTCTTCCTAGAACAAGAATTCAAAGACCAGAATCTACATAGAGCTTCAGATACACAGGTTGAGTCTCGCTTATTTGAAATGCCTAGAACCAGAATGTTTAAAATTTCAGATTTTGGAATATATTTACTACACTTACCAGTAGAACATCCCAAATCTGAAAATCCAAAATCTGAAATGCTCCAATGAGCATTTCTTTGGGTATCATTTTGGCATTCGGAAAGTTTTGGATTTTGGAGCATTTTGGATTTCTGTATTTGGGATGCTTAACCTGTATCCAAAGTTTTATGAGCATGTACTTATATAATTTTTCTGGAAAAATAGCTCCTGACTTTTATCAGTTTCTGAAAGAACCTTATGATCCAGAAAAACTTAAGACCTCAGGTAGAGTAACAGAATGTATTTTTGTCTTTAAAAATGCCATAACAAATTAATTTGATTATTTTCTGTTTCAGACCCTCTTGCATGAAATGATACATGCCTATTTATTTGTCACTAATAATGATAAAGACCGGGAAGGGCATGGTCCAGAGTTTTGTAAACATATGCATCGCATCAACCGCCTGACTGGAGCCAACATAACGGTATATAGAGTCACACACACCTATGATATTTAGTAATTATTTCGTCAGTAACTCCTGAGATTTAATTAAAAATAGTGAACAAGGTAGAAACGAGTGTAACCTTTGAGGATTTTTAGCAGCAAACAAGAGGCCCAGAGAAGTTAATTGGCATGCCTAGGAACACATAGTCAAACATCAGCAGAGCCAGTGATGTCCCTGAGGTCTCTGACTATTTCCACGTCAACATTTTATGTACAATTCGTTCCAGCTTCTGGACTCTTACAATGGTCTCTTCACTTTGTTTCTTTACTGTAGTCTCCTTCAGTCCATCCTTTGTCCTGCTGCCATGTCAGATGCAATTCCCTCCTGAGAAGTTGTCTTTGATTCCTATCTCTGCATGGTATTGTAGGAGGTGGCCAAGCCTGGGGTTCAAATAGCATGAGGAGGCAGATTGCCTGGGTTCAAATGCTGACTCCACGGGTCATTAACCTTCTCACCTACTTAATGTTTCTGCACTTCATTTTACTAACATGGCAAATGGGCCTAATAACAAAACGTGTCTCCCGGACCCTAGTGAGGAGGAAGGATTAAAGGAGAAAGCACATACAAAACATTTTAGCACAGTTTGAGCATCAGTTAAATTAGTTTTTATCATCATTGTGTTCATTCTATCAAATAACCTTATTGTGCCTTCTTCCCAACTCTCTTGCATGGGTCCTACTTCTCTTCAGCTGAGCTTTTCAGCCTCACCTTTCCACATTTCCCTTTCCTCCAGTGTGCCCTTCATCTTTCCAGGGGGATAGGACTTCTTCCTTCGAACCATCTCATCAGATACTTCAGCTTTTATAATTTTTATTCCACTTTTATACTTTGAACACTGATGGCTCTTACTCATCTTTATACACATCTGTGTAAGATATATAATGTCTTGTCCTTACATGGTCTTAACAAATAACTGAATTGAATTGAACTGAATAGGATTTTAATTCCTACATAGATTAAATTCTTTGATACTTTTGAGTATTTCTGTCCTTTAAAAGTGTTCATCCTACATATATTATTATTTTCTAACTATGAGTTTTACTTTCCTAAAAAACTTCATTTAATTATTGGATACAGACTTACTTTGGCATCAGGAAAGTGGCTTACATTTTATTATTATTGTTACTATTTTTTAGAGATGTAATCTCACCAGTTTACCCAGGCTGGACTTGAATTCCTAGGCTCAAGTGATCTTCCCACTTCAGCCTCCGGAGTAGCTGAGATACAGGCATGTGCCAACCTGCCTGGTTTAGCATTTTTTAAAAATCAGACATAAAATCCAAATAAGAGAATTATGGAATTGCTAGCATAAAGTGCATTTAGTTTCTTCACCAGAATTTACACTTTGAGCAGAATCCTGGTATATTTCCCATTGTTCATTTGGAAGAGGAGCTATTCTTTTATCTTGGATGTCTGTGTGTTGTTTTTAGAAGAGGTTTCAGAGAGTGAACACCCCTTGCTTTTATAGGTTACATCCTGTTATAACAAACTCCGCAGGGTATCTACTTTCACATTGTAGAACATTTTATTTTAGTGACTACATTGTTAAAAGCCACATTCCCAGGCTCTAGGAATTACAGGAATTGGACACAAAACAGGTCTAATTCCCTGTCTTTTTTGCTAATGCATTATTTTTTAGCCCAAGACAGTTACCAGGTGTTTTTCAAAGGGAGTTTAGCTATTCTAATGAATAAAGTGAAATGTTCTGAATGTAATAAAGAGGACAGGGTTTCATATACCTCGTGTCCCTCCACCCTTTCTGCATCTGATACAGTGCCTTCTTTACATGCTTACCAAGTTTTAGAAGATTTTTGCTTGTGATGGAGAGATAGTCTAAAACTATTAGCATTCTTTTCCACTGGGGGAATTTAGTAGAAAGTTAAATGTCTTTGTTTTTTTTTTTAAAGTCATATACAGATATTCCTTATTCTTATTGTGTGGTAATGTTCCACAGAGAAACAGAAAGCAGAAGAAAAAGATGTGCATGGTCATTTAGGAGTAGTGACTTTTTTTTTTTTTTTAATAGAGTCTCACTTTGTCGCTCTTGGTAGAGTGCAGTGGTGTCACTGCTCACAGCAACCTCCAGCTCTTGGGCTTAGGCAATTCTCTTGCCTCAGCCTTCCGAATAGCTGGGGCTACAGGCGCTCGCCATAAGGCCTATTTTTTTGTTGCAATTTGGCCGGGACCTGGTTTGAACCTGCAACTCTCAGTACATGGGGCCAGTGCCCCTACTCACTGAGCCACAGGTGCCACCCTTTTGTTTTTTTGTCTGTTTTTTGTTTTTTGTTTGTTTGTTTGTTTGTTTGTTTTGAGACAGAGTCTCAAGCTGTTGCCCTGGGTAGAGTGCTGTGGCGTCCCAGCTCACAGCAACCTCAAGGCCTTGGGCTTAAGGAATTCTCTTGCCTCAGCCTCCCAAGTAGCTGGGACTACAGGCGTCCACCACAATGCCCGGCTAAGGAGTAGCAACCTTTAAGTGGTGGTCTGTGGTCTATAATACCACTGTGCAGGGGGAGCTAACCATCTTCTCAGTCAGAACTTTTCCCTTAACTGTTTTCTGCTTAGGTTTATCTAGAGGGTGGAGGGAAAAAGCACCCTGCTTAAGGATTGAAAAGTACATTTACAGAGTATTTTATTTGTGAGTGATGCTTTTTATCCACTCTGTCTGCAAATACTCCCTGAATACCTTCCCCTGTGCCAAGCATTGTATTAGCTACGAGGGACAAAAAAATGAAAACATTTGAATCCTGGAGAACTTCATTCTGATATGAGTAAAAAACACACTTAAAAACAGATAAAATGTTACTCCCTAAGCCTTATTACAGAGACAGGAGCAAAGACCTTCAAAACTGCAGAGAGCAAGCTTGGAGCTTCACTGGGTAAGATGCTCTTGTTACAGTTTAGTCCTTTAGAACCCTGTGATGTTGTTACTTACAGGGGAAATTTCAGTTTAGCAGAGGGAATGATTCTTATTTCAGTGTTACAGAAAATATCTTAATTTTTGATAATTTTCTAAAATCTTTTTTGAAGCTGAGCTTTTGTGGAGGATTTTTTGGTTTTTGGTTTGTTTTTTTAAGTTTTTGCCTTCTAAATTACACAGGCCTCTTTCCCTAGTTTAGGAAATATTAAAATAACTCCTATTATTTTCCACTAAAATGAACTTTTGAACAGAAATATAATTGCTATCTTTCCTAAAAGAGATCTTTTTAGAAGGTTCTGGGAAATGGAAAGTTTTAAGAATTTTTTGAAAGACTGCTTAAAATTAACTTGCTTACTGAATGCTAAAAATTCTGTATCAATCCAGGTGTACCATACTTTTCATGATGAGGTGGATGAGTATCGGCGACATTGGTGGCGCTGCAATGGGCCATGTCAGTACAAACAACCGTATTACGGCTACGTCAAACGGGCTACCAACAGGGCGCCCTCTGTTCATGACTACTGGTGGGCTGAGCACCAGAAAACCTGTGGGGGCACTTACATAAAAATCAAGGAACCAGAGAACTACTCAAAAAAAGGCAAAGGAAGGACAAAACTAGGAAAGCAGCCATTATCAGCAGTAGAGAACAAAGGTACTTTCGTGTTTATTCTTCCAACTTTTCCATGACCATTGCTACAATCTTCAGACAGTCCTGTCTTTTAGAGCTGTGGTCCCCAACCCCCGCCACCCCCCACCCTGTCACGCAGCAGGAGGTGAGTGGTGGGGAGTGAGCAGAGCTTCTCGTATGTAGCTGCTGCCATCGCCACATCACCGCCCGAGCTCCCCCTCCTCTCAGATCTCACTCCCACTCCCATATGGAAAATTGTCTTCCAAGAAACTGGTGCCTGGTGCCAAAAAGGTTGGGGGCCACCGCTTTAGAGAACTAATATTAAGATAACCTAATGGGTTGTTTCTAGTGCGGAACCTTTCAATTGTAGACTTGAGAAAAATTCTCATTGTCCATAAAGTGATAGGAAAATACACTTTGCTCTGTGTAGAAGTGAATAAAAGTAATAGTAATTGCCACTGATAATATTTGAGGTCAAGTGCTTTTTCCCTGTCTTGACTCACTGAGTTATTAGGAAACAGAAGGCAAAAAGGTTTTTTTTCAAAATAAAAACAGTATTCCAAATAACAATGACCGGAATGTTAGTCCTAAGTACAGCCCTTCCTATCAGCTGGATTCTGTCCAGGTGACTTCTGCTATTGGTGTATGTACGTTCATTGGGAAAAGAATGGGCAAAGGACATGACATACATTTGCCAGTATTTCACCTTCAAGATTTACCCCTTTCCTATGAAGTTCAGTTTCTACCTTTGAGGTGGTCACCATGGTATTAAAGGTGATGCTTCTTCCCTTGGGAATTTTTTGATTTGATGTAATGGGACCCAGAAATGTGGGATATATTTCCCAGATCTGAAATGTTCAGCAGTATAGGAGCTATAGAAGATTGTGTGAGGTGAGTGGTGAGAAAGAAGGGTGCTGACAGTGAGGCAGCAGACTGTTCCCCCCTGGAATTAGACATGGAGGAGACCAGTTTGCAGGGTAAGTGGCGCATCGTTATTGGTCTTTGATGTGATAGGATTATTTATCTATATATAAGAGAATTTTTTTTATCCTTGATGTTCTCTCAATGACTCTGACTTCTGAAAATTGTACATCTCCCAATAATAGGTATTTATTGCATGGATCCAAGT
This sequence comes from Perodicticus potto, assembly GCA_963574655.1. Taxonomy (NCBI): domain Eukaryota; kingdom Metazoa; phylum Chordata; class Mammalia; order Primates; family Lorisidae; genus Perodicticus; species Perodicticus potto. Next base: position 19,423 of record CAUYRH010094759.1, read on the forward strand.
TAGAATAAAATATTATTTCTTCATTTTAAGACAACTACCATTAAGATATTTATTATGGTATATATTTTGAGTTGAGGAAAAATCTTATTTGCTTCTTTTGCAGATAAACCCAATAGAGGTGAGGCACAGCTATTAATCCCTTTTAGCGGGAAAGGATACGTTCTAGGAGAAACAACAAATTTATCATCTTCTGAGAAAATTAATGGCTTGCATGCCATTAATAAAACCCAAGATCTTTTAAGTCAAGAGCTTTCAGCAGATGCTTTAAGACCTAATTCTAAAATTGAGGTGAAGTTTGAACAGAATGGTTCAAGTAAAAAAACTTCTCATTTGGTCTCCCCTGTTCTTAGCACCAGTCACCAAAATGTTTTAAGCAACTATTTTCCTAGAATATCAGTTGCCAACCAGAAGGCTCTCAGAAGTGTGAATGGATCTGCTCCAACAATAAGCGTAACAGTTGGTGACGCCACTAAAAACTCAGTCCCTTCTGGTTCTCAGAGAAGGGTGACATCTTCTAAGATATCACTAAGAAATTCTTTAAAAGCAGTGGAATCAACATCGGCGACTGCATCCCAGGAAGTGAGTGGGTCTGAAGATAAAGTCCTGAAGAAACGACCCAGGCTAGAAGACAAGACTGTTTTTGATAATTTTTTTATTAAGAAAGAGCAAATACAAAGTGATGGTAATGATGCAAAGTGCAGTTCACGCCCTGTAACCACAACTCAGAATTCCGGTAGTTCATGCAATCAGAGCAAAATGGTTAATTGCCCAGTTTGTGGGGAAGAAGTTTTGGAGTCTCAAATTAATGAGCACTTGGACTGGTGCCTTGAAAGTGATAAGATCAAAGTCAAAAGCTGAAAATGTCTTTAAAAAATGAATGAGTCTCCACATACCACCGGTATTACCTCACTAATGTGTATGTCAGCCATTTGGCAGTTTTGGGTTAATGCTGAGATTTGTAGGTTATAATTTAGTTCATACAACCAATACAACGTGTTCTTTAACAATATTTTATATCACAAGGTGCTACGTTCAACTCTTGCCTTATGTATACGGTAGCCCAGAGTTTGTTCTACCTGTAGACATGTATAATTTTTAGGTACTTTTATTCTTGCTGTTAAAGACTTTTAAATCTATTAATCTTTTTATTTGTATACTTTCCTAAAAATACCTGTCAGGTATTTATTTATTTTTGAATATTAATACTCAATTCTCTGGACTGAATCTTCATAGTGTCAGACATACTGACCCAAAACACTGGAGTACAAAGTATGAGAGCCGTTTTAGGGCACACAGTTTTTGTTTTTCTGAGTTCCTCCCCGCCCCCCCAAAGAATTTTAACAGAAAATAAACTTTATTTCTGTGCTCTACCTTTATTACACAGTGACAGCAGATTTTAGGTTAGATAAGGAATATAGTGAAATAAGTAAATTTCTTTTTGAATATTGCTAGCAACAAATAGCCACTATAATTCTGTGTACCAGATTTTATATTGAGTTTAGCTGTTTTCCCAAAATTTGGCAAAGTGGTTAAAACTCAGTGCCTAAGTAACTGATACATGTAACATAACAAAGTTGCCTAATATAATAGTGGTAAATTATCCAGAAACAGTATTAGGAAACTTAAGCCAAAGTAGAAACCCATTATAATAAAAGAAATACCCTTTGTCCACTTAAAAAAGTATATTTCATTTTTAAAGTGTTCTCTTTCTTGTTAGAGGGAAAGGACAAAAATATTTTGATCAGTTCACTTTTTGTCTCACGGCTGTACCTCCAATATGTTGGCACAGTCCCAAGACCTTAGTTCACAAGTTTGTTGTTGTTGTTGCAATATAGGTGCAGATTTTAAATATACAGCTGGTCAAAGTTTTACATCGTGTGCACCTGTGTACCACCCAGATCAAGTTAGAAAACATGTCCACTGCCAGAAAAGGCTTTCATAGGTGCCTCTCCAGTTAGTACCTGCCACCCTCACCACCCCCAAAGCTCACTGCTATTCTCGCCTCTGTTTAACAGCACAGATTAGTTTAGCCTGTTTTTGAACTTGACAAAGTAGTGACTTTGTGGCTCTGTGTGTCAGATTCATTTTCATTGCTGCATACAGAAGTTTTTATCCATTCTATTGTTAATACACGTGTGAATTATTTCCAAATTGGGGCTATTAATAATGCTGCTAAGAACATTCTTACTCATTTCTGTTGGGTATGTACCTAATTGCTATGTTACAGGATATGTTTGTTTAGGTTTATCAAATACCACCAGTTAACACCCTAACAGCCGTGTGTGAGAGCCACAGTTGTTTACCATCATCAACATTTTAGCCCGGTTGGATGTTTACAAGTTTTGATATTTCTTAAAGCATGAAATTAAAAAATTATATTTAATAAATATTTATAGATAAATGGCTTTTAAAATGTGTGTACTATGTTGAATGTATATGCGGTTACACTTCCCTAGAGGAGCATTTTCTCCAGTTCAACAAATTGTGGGCAACTAAATCACTTCTTTTGAGCCCAAACCACATGAAGTTCTGGGGCTATGACATAACAAAGATGCTCCACATCCTCAAGGAGCTTTAAAGCCTAATTAGGGAAAGCAACAGAAGCAGATGAGCCTTGGTATGGTTTGGTAAGTTCTATGAGAAAGGTTTCTGCTAGGTGCTGGGGAAATTAGGAGACAATATGCAAACTAAATCAAAGGTGAGTCAAATTAGCTTAAAGAAAAGGAACAGAAGCTGTAGAAATAGACCAGTGTGTTCTACTGGGGAAACTATGAAATGTTCCAAATGAATAGTGTATAAATGAGGGGCGAAATGGCAAAAGGAGAAATACTGCAGATAAAACTTTCTAACTAAGTTGTAGAATTTTGAGAGGGACCGTTATCTATTACGTTCTTCACTTCCTGTCTGTGACATGTTGAAAAATGTTTCAAACGGTTCTTCCTGGGGCAGCATAGATGGGGGGCAGAGGAAGGTTTGAGAAACATTTTAGGCAGTTTAGTCAGGAGTCACGTTCAAGTCAAGAGGGATGAAGAAAAATACCTGTTAGCTAGCAAGCAAATGGAAATTAACTTGAAATTAAAATCTTTTACTTCATCTGTTAAAAACTTTTGAGAAAATTTGCACCCCAGTAATTCTTACTTTCCCCCAATGTGAGTCATTAGTCTGTCAAATGGTTTTCCATTTTGTTTTAAAGCAAACTTAACAGCTTGTAATTCTAGTACAAGCCTTTAAATGCTATTTCCCTGTATAGTGAGATGAGGTTCAGGTTCTGTTTGTATAAAGACTTGGTGCTCTTTAAAGTCAGAGTTACACATTACCTAGAAAACTATTACTTCAGAACATTTTGCTTTGCAGACTACAAATGGATATCCTAACTGGAAGTTCTAACGTAGATGGGAAAAATACTATGACCAAAAATTGTTTTTCAAAGCTTACAGGAGTTTTAAAGAGTGTCAGTATGAAACAGTTGACATCTACTCCTGCAAAAATCTAGCTGGGACCCTACTGTGCCATGTTTATTTTAGTTCTTTTTGTGGTTGGTTAATCCTGGTATTTAATAATCCTGAGCCAATGGCTTCCTTTTATTCTTTATCTTGATTTTTTTTTTTTTTGTCCTTGAGGTTACTGTTGCCTTTTTAACACTTTGTTGTTGACTTACCAGCATATCCACCAAGTGACGTGAAACTTGAATATGACAATTAAAATTAAATTGAGTAGGGAGTTGAAATTATCAGAAAAAGATGTGGAGATTAGCTCTGGCTTTAATTTTTCCTATATTCCATTAAAATGTTAGAAATTACATGATTAGATACTTCATCCTAAAGTATCTTTTGAAATGAAAAGTAAAAGACTTCAGGATCTCAAGTAACTCTGGAGCCATCTCATTATTAAAATTATTCTAGCTTGTCTACATTGTACACTGTAGTTCAGAAACAAGCTGCTGTTTACTTGGTTTACTGAAGCTACCGAAAGATTTACCCTCTTGTTTATATTGAACACTAGGTGGTGCTCCTGATAAGTTAAGTATCTATGAAAAACTGGAGGTAAAGCAAAGCCAAATGGGTAAAAGACACTTACCCAACAACTGGAACACTAACTGCCAGTTCTGATTTACAGATAGGAAAGAATAGGTTATGATCTCAAGTCCTATGAGGGGACACAGCAGACCAAGTTCCAACAAAAAAGGACTGATTGACAAGGGCACCCAAACTCCCCTGAGCTTATTTTCGAATAGTCCACCTTTCACGATGAACATTCGATAGTCTTCTGCAAGAAAGAAACTAGTACCCAGATATGGCAAAAACATGACCTTGCTTAACAGGAATTCTTCCAGACAAGGCAAGTCCTGAACTTTTGTACTATTTCTTAAATTACAGTACTCTTCCTTTGACTTTATCTAACACTTTTCTCTGCTAGCTTGTCTAGTTAAGTCTGAAAGCTTCCTGGACCATAAATTATGTCCTTTGCTCCTATCCTAGAGGTCTAATACAGCAAACAATTACCTTCTTTGGCAGTTCTGAACCTGTGGGTCGCAACCCCCTTTTAACAATGAAAATACATTGCAGCATTAGGAAGGTTCTTGATGTCTAGTGAATGAGAGGGCCAGGCATTTCTCACATTCTGTGGTTACATGCCTTTGCAGAACACCTTCATGAACACTATTCTTCATACTTCTCCAAAGAATCAAAGTTTAGATGGATTGTATTTTCGAACTAGGATACCCTTAAGATGCAGGTCATTTCCAGGTTACTAACATTTTTTACAAACTAAATACATGAAAATGTGGATTTACATGAAAAAAAAGCTGGGAGGGTATTTTTTCTAACAAGGTTCCTCATAGGATTCTTTTGTGTACCTTTAATTCAATAAATACAAATTTGTGTATACATACACATGTACACATAGCTTCATTTATAAAGTAAGATGGACCCACATTTACTGTTCAATTGCAGTAACACCAGATACTCAGGAAGGTGGCTTCCTGGGGTGTGGAAGTGGATGGTGCAGTTTTAACTTCTCCCTGTGACAAGGGTCACCCCACCGTTGTTTGTGGACCCCCGAGTCTCCCTGCTGCACAGGGTTTCACCGTTAAGTAGCCCATGATGGATACGTGTGTGTGTGTCCATTCCACTTCCTCACCTTGTTCTCCTGACTGCTTCCTTGCATTTTCCATGCCTTTCATTCTATTTTTAGTTAAATCTATTTTTTCTTGGTTCCGTTTGTCTTTTTCAATTTATATTAACTTTTCCTGGCTTGTTCAGTTTTCTCCCTCTTGTGACCTGTTTTCTGAAATTTTGAATTTCTAATTTCAGGGGTTAATTTTTGTTTCAGCAAAGGCCTAATTTAATTCACACTGGGTATTAGTAGTTTTATTCTGCTTTATGGCTAAAAATTTTCATTAGTTATACTTCTCATTCTTCCCTTTGAATAGTAGTTTATGGATGTTATCTTCCTTTTTCTGCTCATTTTGAAAGGTTTTATCTTCCTTGGCTTCCAAAAAGGGTTCTCTAGGCAGGAACAAGGGGTTTGTGTGGCTTACTAGTCTCCTCGATTCAAGAGTGTTCCCTTCCAGTGGTAGAATGAAATACAGTATTTCTCAGAGATGACACTTTCTGTAAAAGTCAGGTGGTACCTCTGTGAGGTGGTACCTTCTCCAAACAGCCACCTTCAAACTTCTTTTCTTGACACCCCAGTGGCCTGCGGTTGCTGTGCTAGTGTCAGGTTTATCAGTATTGCCATCACTCACAGCAGGGCCCCTGGGTTGTCTGGTACTGCCAGCTAGACCCCACTGCCTTTGTCTCTGCCACATGGTTTCCACCTGACTTCTCAGCCCTTGTGTGGGTGCTGATGCTGGTTCTTGTATCAGAGGCTATTTCTCTGCTTCAAGTAAGTTGAGTTTTTTCTGTGTCTCCTAGATATGCTGTAGGCTCTCTCTGTATGATTTTGGGGCGATGATAGAAATTCAGATTAGAAGCAGCCTCCTCTTAAATGTGAATACATAAGCGAGAAATACCAGACATTTGAGGAAAACATCCAACAGTAAAGACAAAAATTAAACAGAAAAAAAGTTAAATACTGTGTCTATTAAAAAGGGTAGGTTGGTATACACTTTAAAATTTAAAGAAAAAGACCTCCTGAAACTTAAAAACCTGATAGTAGACACAATATACTCACAAGAATTTTTAGCAAATAGATATCCCCAAAGTAAAGGCAACAATATACAGTAACTAGAAAAGTAAGTTCAAACCAGTACATACACTGGATGACAGGAGTGCCAGAGAGAACACAGAATGTCTGAGAAATAATGAAATAATGTAAGAAAATATCCACAACTGTAGAGCTTACATTTTGCATGCCTACCACACCAGTTGCGAATAGGCGCACACTAAAATCAGAGGCCGAGGGATGAAAATACCCTATGAACTTGCACAGAGAAAAAGCAGATTATACATATAGAATTAGTAAGAATGGCTTCAGATCTTTCAACATCTACCCACTGGAACCTAGAATTAGTAAGACAATGTTCTCAAATTTCTGAGGAACATTATTTACAAACTAGAATTATATACTCAGTTACCAATTAAGTGTAATGATAAAACAAAGACATTGGTCTCAGAAAATTTACCACCCACACACTTTTGCAAGAAGTATTGGAAGGCGCGTTCCAACCAAACGGAACTGTCTACAACCCTGAGAATGGCGAGGGGGAAGTCTCCGGATTAAAGGTGAGGGGAGATCCCAGGAAGATGGTGCGTGGCAGGTGGAAAGGGAAACCAGTCTAGACTGGTACAGGTTAGAAGGCACAGGGAACCAACAAAAAAGTCAAGTAGGTTGTGGGAGAGTCAGTCACTGGTTTCCTGCACATCCCAGCTTTGAATAGCTCAGTCCTAAGAGAAGCACCATCAAGCTGGTCTCACAGCAGAATCACGTAAGGACTAAGGACTATCAGGGAAGGTGGCGTCTGCTCATGAGGAGGTGGGGGAATGTTGCAAAGAGACGTACGTTCTCATCTTCCAGGCGGTGAGGTTAGCGGATAATGCCTTAACATTGGAAAATCGAGATGTAGCAGTGATCCAGAGAATCATTTAGAAGAGCTGAAACGCGCTTTCTCAGGGGAAGAATGTGAGGAAGTACTATTTTTTCTACCAACCCTCATAAAAGTAAGTTGATTTAGCTAGTTCAACAAAATTTAAACAAGAAAAGCCCATGTTAAAACTATGGCTTTCCACCAGGAATGAGCTATGTGACTGCGAGCTCTTCTGATCCTCTTTTAATTTTAAATGGAGATAAAATTTACTCTCCTTTGTATATTGAAAGAAAAAAGTGTAAAGGTATTTTGTAGAACACCATAGGAATATACTAATTTTAGCAGAAAAAGTCCTAATCTCAATGAAGAGAAGACTTTATCCTGTTAATAACTCTTTGACCTTGATAACATCTTGTTCAGGGCAAAAAATTATCAATAATATTTGATAATTAGAGAATAGTCAGAAAAATAAAAGAGTTTTAGCTACCTGCAGCTGTTCAGGCTATCCCTTGGCTGTGTTCTACTTATAAAACTATTTATAGTTCATGAGGCCATGCCCTTTATACATCTCATTGGTCCAATAGTACATCCTTGAGTATTGCCATATTTCAGATAAAATTTACTGCTGGTGATCATGAATCTGCATTAAAACCAAAAACAAAATCTGGGGGATGAATTCATGTCCTTGGAAGTCAAAAAAATTATCCTTAAAGAAATGGAGGCTAGGGCAGCACCTGTGGCTCAAGGAGGAGGGCACTGGCCCCATATGCTGCGGGTGGCAGGTTCAAACCCAGCCCCAGCCAAAAAAAAAGAAAAAGAAAAAAAAAGGAAATGGAGACTAGATATTTACTTCTGAATGTTTATAAACTAAATGAAAAAAAAATCTAATGAACTATTATTTGATATATAATATATATTACCGCAGTCCATACCCCCAATACAGCTCTTTCTTGGACCACACGCACTTAGGGAAATAATCTGACAAAGTGTGTTGTGCCTGAGATTTAACTTTAAATCTAAGCTATAAAACTAAATGCCTGTCACTGACTAAAAAAATTAACACTCTTACTTCCAAAGGATTAACATTTACGAGTGATAAAACTGTCAGCTATTCAAACTTGTTAACCCAGTCTTCTCTCCCTACAATTATATATTGGTCAGCACACAATTGTGGAAGGAGAGGGAACACTCCTGGTTGCAGTTGTTCTAGGCCCTGTTAGTCCTTTGCATACTGTATTTTACTTAGGTCTCATACATACAATTCTTGTAAGTTTGAAGATACTGTGCTTGCTTTCATATAAAAAGGGCTCAAAAGGTCACTTAAGTGACTGAGCCAAAACTAGAGATTTGTTAATTCTGTGTTCTTCTGATCACCCCCACAGAATTTAATTAGTCTTCATCTCAAACTCCTTTACCCTCTCCTTCAATCCACCCAGCTGTACTCCAGTGCAATTCCCCAAATGCCCTACAGTAGGCAGGGAAATAACAAAAACAACACACTAAAAAATTGTTTACGTAAGAGATATGTGAACATATATTTTGATCTCACATTATAAAAGCTCTTACATTTTAATGTGTGATCACACCAATTAAGCTTTCTTGCACGTACACAATAGGACACCTATGACAATTAGAGATAAACACCCCTCCCTTTGGCAGGAGAGGGGTGACACAGACATGCTCAACAGCTATGAATGTTAAAACAATTTAAAAAATCCTATTAAAAGGGTAAGAATTCAAATGTTAAGAATCCAAAAAGAGTTCATGGATCCCAAAGACAGTCCAATTACCCCCAGGAAGTTTCTAAAATTGTGGACCCCTATGTTTTCTGTTTTCTTTCTCTCATTATTTATGAAAATTAATACCAAATGTTCTGGACCAAGTCAAAGATGTGTGATAGAAAAAGCATATTATCTGATGGAAATACTGGAAAGCTTATTTATGATAAGGGATTAAAAAACAAGACAGAAGGAAATAACCATAATTTTTTTGAGAACATTTATACATCTTTTAATTAGATTAGCTTTACAAGCAACTTGAGAGCTCTTTCATAATGAAACACCACTTTTCAAACTACATGACTTTATAGTCTATCTGTATATGCATCCTGAAATTCTTTGTCTGCTATTGATAAAGATCTGTGTTTCATAGCTGGTTAATGTGTTGTATAAAAACAGCATTATGGAGCTTTATCTTTAACCAGATTAAACACATACAGGCCACAAATTGTTTTAAATTTTGTTTTAAATAGAGTCCTGCCTTGTGACAAGTTAATGATGCCACTAGCATGAAATAAACAGATTTTAAATGGATAATGGGCTATCCTGATTTCTTGATCTTTCACAATGATTCCCAAAAATGTATATAAACTTTTCCAAAAAATACACAAGTTTTAAGACCTGTCTGGCAAGCATAACCCACAGATAGTAGAATCTGATACTTTGTACAATTGTAGAGGTACACATTTGAATGACAACAGGGGCTCCCAAATTAAAAGGCTGTTGCTGTATATCTTGACAATTAAACAAACCTCCCACCAACATAAGACAATTTCTGCTAACACTAAAAATGACAGTGCTTTTGAGTTGTGGCCTCATGCTATGCACCGTACTGTAGACCAGAGGGCAAAGACAATTTGCGCTCCCAAGCTGGGTTGACAGAGGCACTTACTGTAGAGATGTTTTGTTACCATCTGGAGTGGAGGAGAGGAAATGGAACAAAACTGAATATGGGGGAGGAAAAACAACAAACAATAAACTAGCATGTTCTCCTGTAACTTTTACTAAGTGAGATCACAATACTGAATGTTTAATCCCACCCTAAGTTCACACTGTCATTTTCACTAAGCAATGTTTTTTTTTCATGTTTTACATGAACGATAGCAATCTTTTAATAAAAATTACTGAGCTTTCCATAGAAAAGGCCTCTAATTGAATACAAACTATACAGATGCTAAAAATGTCTTAAAGTTGAAATATACAGAAAATTTCTGTATACTCACATTTTGGCAAGGAAGCTCAAGGACAGAGACAGAAAACCTAAGTGGGCAAAGATTTATACCCTTAATTCATGCAAAATATGGATACACCCTTTGGGCTTTGCTAAAGAACCCAGGAAAGTGAAGGCTAAGACATCCATTCTAATTCGTTCTTTAAACACAGAAGTCTGGTAGGCCTTGTGTGATTTTGTAATATTCCCTCTCTTTGTCTAAAAAGTAAACAAGAAAACCCATGAAACATAAAAATAAAATTATCTGGTTTTGCACTTTTTTCTCCCCTAAGCTAAATCTTTCAGTACTGGTAGGAAGGCTGATATTGCATTTGGGGACTGCCTCAATAGCTCTCTGCAGAGTCAATAAACATCAAGTCTGTAACCACACTTGTCGGCTCAACGTGTACACTACCTCCCCGATAACGGTTCAAGAGAAACGGTTGTGATCTCCAGATCAAATGGATCATAGTATTAGGAAGAAAACATAATACCAGGTTTGGAAATACAATCAGTTTGAGGAGAAGCAAAAGGTTAGAAATGGGACATTATTGTCTATATCTATAGGATAAACCTGAAAGCTTAAGAAAGCCCTTTTATCTTAGGAACCTGAAGTTGAGGATAACCTCAAGTTCATTTAGTGCCAGTCACTTTAGTTTTTTAAAAAATTCAACTTAAAAAAGAAACCCTTCTGGGTGGTGCCTGTGGCTCAGTGAGTAGGGTGCCGGCCCCATATACCGAGGGTGGCAGGTACAAACCCAACCTTGGCCAAAATGCAACAAAAAAATAGCCGGGTGTTGCGGCAGGCGCCTGGAGTCCCAGCTACTTGGGAGGCTGAGACAAGAGAATCGCCTAAGCCCAGGAGCTGGAGGTTGCTGTGAGCCATGAAGACACGGCACTCTACCCAGGGCAATAAAGTGAGACTCTGTCTCTTAAAAAAAAAAAAAAAAAAAAGAAACCCTTCTTACTGTGTATTTTTTCTTGTAAAACATGAACTAAAGTTATTGATAGTAAATGGTGACTATTTTACTGTTAGGTTTCATTGTTAACAATGTGAAAGACAGCAGCAATCTTTAAGAGTTCAAATTAGTGTAAGAAAGGACTACAAAACAGACTTATTTTTCAGATGTAATTAAAGTGCTCCTTTTCTTATTTTAAGTAAAAAGAAAATTAATCATCAGTCACTGGCAACAATCATAATTAAGGTCTTTTAGGGCAAAATTTAATAGTATGAAGTTTACAAAAATAGATTGATGTTATTTTGCGAAATAATATTGTAATTTTTTCTCAATGCAGTTTTGATAAATTGTACCTAATCATAGAAAAATTATCCCAAATTCAAACTTGATATAAAAAAGGGAGAGATGAAATGAACTCAGCTAGATGACAGATCTGGCAAAATATGAGAATGAAAAAAATTCTACACAGGGCACTTAATTTCATGTCCAAATGTAAAAACCATTTTCATTTGATAGCTTATCTTCTTCCCATGAGCAGTCACAGATTTGGAGTAGACCATGCGGTACAAACTCTTAACAGTCAAATTCTTCTGTTTGATGCAACACAAAAAAGTTCTTTGTTTCCTTATTAAAATGTCAACTGGTGGTCTATTTTTCTTTATCCCATTTATTCACAAGTTAACAAACAGCATCAACCATTATTGAGGATGAAGAAGGATATTGCTGAATCAAAGGCTCTATAAGACGTCTTTACTGACTGAATCAGAAGGTTTATTGAGTTCAACCCTCACACCTTTTTCACCTGCAAGGTAAAAAACAAAAAAAAAATTGTTTTCATTCATTCATTAAGCACCAGCAAGCTTCTGGTCCTGCTTCCCACTGAATTCCTAAACAGTATGGACAATATTTCAACTTTGCAAACACCATCTGAAAACTATCGCCCTTATACTTCTGAACACTACCCTCAGAGTCCTAGTATGACATGTTACTTTGAACTAGTAGAACTTCAAGGGTAACTATTCTCTGCACAGAGGTAATGATTCTGTCTCCTTTTTATTTTAAAAGCAATTTGGATTACTTTAAAACAGTAGAATGCTCAACATCACCGAAAGCACACTAGTGGGCTTCTGCCACAAACAGTGGTTTTTAAATACACAGAAAATGCATGAGCGTTCATTTTTTATACTTTTATGAAAGGGTGAAGTGGGGGAAAAAAAGAGGGGGGTTGTGACGTGGGATTATCAATGGCTCAAGTCAATGCAACTAAGCAGTGAGGTGAACACTGAGCAGACTTTTGGAGATGTAAGGTAAGATTAAAGGAAATTCAGGTAAATGGTCCATCAGACGGGAAACTGAGACCCACTGCTCTAAGAGGGACCATCTGTCGGTGGGCTGGGCAGGGGAACTGGCAGAATGAAGGCTCTTCGGGTTGAAAACAAGAGTGCTCACCTACGCACACCATCAACAGATACAGAATCTACATGCCCGATTCATTTACTGATTTTGGCATTTCAATTCATCTCCTTTGTATTGATTTTATTCATGTCCACGTTCAACGTGGAAGATCTGGAGTACTGTTCAGAGCATGTACATTTCAGAAGGAAAAGGATTAACTTCCTTCTAAGAAGAGAATGAGCGGAAGCCAGATGGCTGTTACCTGAAGTAGGCCATGATAAAAAGGGTAATCACGAAGAACTCAGTTTGTTACCTGGGTAATTTACTCAGATTTCCTTGCCTCAAACTTTTTCTAATCTGTGATCAATTTTATTGGTTAAAGATAAAAATGAAGATAACTTCAGAGTGCTACAAAATGTCCTTTGTAAAAAAAAAAAGGGATTAAAGAATATCACAAAAACAAGGAGAAAGTATTCATGGTGCAACAATGACTACACTTGAGTTTGGAAAGCACCACCTGATGGCAGGGTACTTTTGTTCCAGTATGTCCTGGCCCCAAATGTTTACCTGTTAGGTATTTTACTTTAGCTCGCGCTCTCTCATCTGCATCAAAATACCAAACAGTTATTGCGTACCTAAAAGAAAATTTAGAATAGGGTAAGAATGATCACACTGGGGGGAAAAGGGGTATGTTGTTGCAATGGTATATTAAAATTCATAATGCCAAAAATATGCCTAAATAGGAATGATATCAAAGGACAAATGAGTATCGTAACAACTCACTTATCCAGCAACCTCAATGCTAAAGAATATAGCTGAGAACCTGGAGAGGCTAAAATTGATGTCAAGTTGGTGCGTTTTTATTACTTTCTTAACACTCACTCCACCTACGTGACTATCTTTTTTGCAAACCCACTGCGGATTAGAGACAATAAAAGTGTAAAAAAATGATTTTTATAGAAAAAGCACATTATCAACAGCAAAAGTACTAAAAGAAGAGAAGAGAAAATAGGTAAAAGGGCTCAAGGCACAGCAGCCTGGGGTCCTTCAGTGCAGGGAGGCCAACAGTCCCAGCAGCCTCTGAGGATGTCACAATCTTATAAGCAAAGACTGATGGATATTTACAATTATAACTTTGAGTCAAGACAAATTATACTAAGAATCTTTTAGGATTTTTATCAGAACAATTATACTGTGATGTTTAAAATACAGCTAAGTTTTTTTTTTTTTTTATTTCACTTATTTGGAATATCTCATTCCCCAAATAAATGTGGCATCTCCTATTTGTTAAGTACTATAAAGTACATAGTTATATCTTCTGATACGAACAATAGGAAGGACAGCATACTACAAATCATCAATTCCTTAGCAGAATACAGCAATTCATTAAAATGTCTTATGGTCATGGAGGGAAAAAAACACTAATCAAACACAGAGCCAGTAAATGTGACAGAACTAAATCCTGTAACATCTGAGGCAGAGTCAAGTGCAGAGCAGGGTCACTGGGCGTCTGGACAGCTGAGGGCAGAGGTGCACAGAACCCTCAGCTACTCTGCTCCCCAGCTTTCTTACTGTGTTGTAGTGTTTTCTCTTGTTTTGAGGGGCCTTGGTACTTGGACAAGGGGCTCAGATATATGATTTGCATGTCTTCTGCCCATGCCCCAAACTTTTAGTTACACAGCAACCAGAGTCCTAACATCTGGATCAGCTCCCTCTACAGCCCCATGTCCTCACCTGAAAACTGTCACTTTCCAGCCTCATCTCCTGTTGATTTCTTTCAAGAATCCTTTTCCCCTACCACTTTAGCCATCCCATAGTCCTGCTGCACTCCTGCCTCCTGGGTGCTCCCCACCCCCCGGAATGTGCCCATCCTCCATCTGGCTTCTACGGGACCCTCCCCTCACACCAGCTGGCATTTACTGACTGCCCCAAGTACTGTATCTGTTACTTCTTCATCTTGTATGACCAAGCCAAACTCAAGATTTCATAAAAAAGGAGGTCTATGGGGTCAGGAAACATTTACAGAGGCAGCGGGGGAGAGGACTACAGTTGGGAGGCGGAGCAGATGTGACCAGCCATCCCCTGGTTTCCACGGGGGACTTTATGCTCTATGGCCACAAACTGTTTAGCTTTCAACTCCCTGTGTGATTTAGGAAGAAGGCAACACAGCCAAGAAAGAAAGGGGTGAAAGGGAGAGCCGGCAGTCAGGTCTGCAGCGCCCCCAGTCCTAACGTCGGCTCTCACGTACACCATGGCCCCTGCAGGCACCTTGGGGCATCTGAGAGGCCAGACAGCAATGACTGCCAGCATCTCCTATCACGATGTTCACAGTTCTTTCTATAAAGAAAAATAGCTGCAGTATTTTAACACTGTTACTGTTTTGTACAAATATTTACTCTCAGAACAATGTCTACAACATCTTGTTTTGACAGTCTTAACATTTTAACTGAGGCATGACAAATGGTAAAAAAAAAAAAAAAAAAAAAAAAAAGCTGGTTCGGCACCTGTAGCTCAAGCGGCTAAGGCGCCAGCCACGTTCACCTGAGCTGCAGGTTCGAATCCAGCCCGGGCCTGCCAAACAACGACGGCTGCAACCAAAAAATAGCCAGGCGTTGTGGCGGGTGCCTGTGGTCCCAGCTACTCGGGAGGCTGAGGTGAGAGAACCGCTTAAGCCCAGGAGTTGGAGGTTGCTGTGAGCTGTGACGCCACGGCACTCTACCCAGGGCGACGGCCTAAGGCTCTGTCTCCAAAAAAAGAAAAAGGCATTTAAAAGAATATGCTTAAGAGATTGAGAAGTCCAAACCTTATAGAAAAGAGTATAATGAAATAGATGCTTATTATTATTAAAGCTAGAGGGTTATTTTTCTAACATTAACTCCTACACACGGCAATCTATTTTTCACTGTATTTTTGCTCTTGTAATCTCTGGTTACCTCTTCCCTTTTCTCCCTCAGCATCTTTTAAAAAATCTTCCCTTTTCCTTCTTTAATCTTTTTCTCTCCCAAATGAAATACTTTTTTCACAAAATTAAAGAATAGATAGTAGGTGAGAAAAGGAGAAAGCAAGGAGACAGGGATAGAAGGATGGGAGAGCCCGTGCTTCCTTTTCTTACACTAAACACGAAGTGGCCAAGCAAAGAAAGACACATTTAGTGCTAATTGAACAAATCTCATACAATCATTCAAATTAAAATGTCTGCAACAAATCTTATACAATTATTCAAATTAAAAGTACTGTGAAGAATACTTGAACAGCAGGAAAATCCTCATGAGAAAGCTTTCAAGTTTATCATCCTGATCCCCTCCCTGCCCTACCATCCTCTAAACCAACTTTTTTCTTAAAAGGAATACTACCTTGTAGCATATGCTGGTTGTACTTCATGAGGGTTGCGACGATCAGACCAGAAAAACAGCAGTCTATCAAATTTGGGTTCAATGTCAGCAAACTGGGCTTTGCCTTCTGGAAAAATTCGAAGTATACCTCCACTTACCTAAAAAAAGAGCCAAATATGTAAGTAGAATAACCAAAAATGTTGCAAGATTAAATTTAGAAGGGGGAATACAGACTATTTCAATAAATTGAAATTTTTAATTGAATATTCATGAATACATCTTGATTAAAGTATGAAGATGAACTGAGATTAAGTATATTCATTGATGCAAGGAAACATTCATTTCTTGTTTTATAGATTTTTATAAATACTTGATGAAACAGATGAACATTGTCTGAGTATAAAAATCCTGAAAGTTTTGAAAACTAGTAAACATTTCTTATTTATGTATGCTACTGATTTTCCTTTTATTCCACCTGGAGTGTAGGTGAGGTGAGATTCTTTTTTTTTTGTAGAGATAGAGTCTCACTTTATTGCCCTCGGTAGAGTGCCGTGACGTCACATAACTCACAGCAACCTCCAACTCCTGGGCTTAGGTGATTCTCTTGCCTCAGCCTCCTGAGTAGCTGGGCCTACAGGCACCCGCCACAACGCCCGGCTATTTTTCTGTTTTTGCAGTTCAGCCGAGGCAGGGTTTGAACCTGCAACCCTCGGTATATGGGGCCAGCGCCTACTCGCTGAGCCACAGGCGCCGCCTGCGAGATTCTTGACTAGGGAGAAATCTACATGTGGGCTATGGCAGACAGGGATTTCTGAAATGGATACATTTTAAATCTCCTTGATTAAATTATTATAAATGGCTTATTATATCAAATAAGCTTATTGTATTGTAAAGTTCAACATACACTTAACAGGACAGTCACGTTCCAATTTCAAGTGTCACTTACTGCCGTCACTGTCATCCTCGCCGTCATCATCCCCACTAGCATGCGTGTGGTCACTATCAGAGCAGGAAAATACTCATCATACATGTAGCTCTCCCTTTCCAGACTGGGCCCGACACACGAAGACTCCCCGCATGAAGCTTGATTCCCTCCATAAAGGATTATTAGTATTTACTTAAATATATTATCCTCAGTTTAGGATTAAATGGATTCATCTACTCATTCTAATACTGAGTAGGCATCTACCGCACCTGGAAGTGGGGTAGGGAATAACGCAGACATGCCTTGTCCTTGTGGCATTTGCAGTCTGGGAAAGATAAAAGCTAGGCAAAACCCAACCAACCAGGCAGCTTTTACCCTTGAATAACTACGCTCCTAAGAAAGTAGACTCTTCAAATGGAAACCTGAATACCTCATGTACACACCATGGGGTTTGAATCTGTTCCCAGAATCTACAGTTAGAGAGAATGTTTATCAGGTTCATCCTCACGTCAGTTCAATTCTAGCTATTTGGTACCCTTTCCCATCTTCCTCGGGTTCCAGTGCTGTTCAGAGTGATTCCTTGGGCAACCGTGCAAATATGTATGACCTCCAGGGGAGTCGGGGTGGGGATAATGGGAGGTTCAGGTAAAATGTGCTCCAGCGGTAGGTGCACTGAAGGCCTGGGCTTCACCACAATGCAATATATCAATGTAGCAAAACTGTACTGGCATCCCACCAATATACACAAATAAAAAAGTAACCTCCAGGCTGTGACTGAGAACTTGTCTTCTTTTTTCCTGCCCCTTTCCTTTTGACCGGAGACACTAGAACTATCACATATGCTGAAAATGTTCAAAGAGAAATGGCGAGTTGACCCTTCCACTCTTGCTCTGGAAAACTTTCCCTGACCACTTAACTAGGTCCTCCTACGTGCTCGTAACAGCAATCTGTCCTGACACTTGCCACAACTGACTGTAATTGTCAATGTACTGATCCGTGTTGTCCAACTGATCAAAGCTCTACCAGGGCCAACTCCATTTCTGCTACATCCCCAGCACCCAGAACAACGTCTGGCACGCTGCACATATTCAGTGCAACCTTGCAATGGCCAAGTTTTCTATTCTACATGAAAACACTAGGGACTTTTCTCTGCTTATGTCCTCATCTAAAACCTACATATTAATGACCTTTGAATCAAGCTTCAGATTATAATGACATCAGCCTAGAAAGAGCCTAACACAATCTAGAAGTTAACAGCTGATCATAATTCTAGCTTTCTAGATATTTACAAAATCTGATGGAAAGTCAGTTTTTAAGTCTGTGACTTTTAACTAAAGTCACAACAATCTTTTTTGTACCTTGGGCTCAAGATGAATTACCAAATTTACTTCTCTATTTCAAGCTTTGAAATGTGTAAAAGAAAAAGCCATGCTTGTTGACACAATGCCTCAATATCTACTTAGCAGTAAACTGACTCCATTTTGAACTTGGACTAGACAATCTAGAAAGATTATTGGAGCACTGTGAGCATATTCTAAATTCAGAATACTTTTTAGGGTAGGATCAGGTTTTTGCACATTGTAGAGTTGGGAGGTTTCCATGTGTGTTTGTGGGGAGGAGGAAAAAATGGTGTATTAAAGCTTATTATCATGTAAAAAAAATTATGCCAGCTACAAAGGTGTGTTCACTTTCTGAAAATCTACTAAGCTGTACACTGTTCACTTTGCTATTTGAATGTTATACTTAAGATTTTTAAAAATCAACCGAAAAAATCAGTCTGCACAGCCATCAATGAAACTCAGGCTAATATTAAGGGAATATATATTTAAATAATATATATATATTAATATTTCTTAATGTATTTAAGAAAGATTAAATATGTTGTACATTATAACTGGTTTTACACAGTTTGTCAATATTGATAAACTTCTAGTGTTTTCATAATCAGAGAAAGATGGAATCCTGCCCCTGATACTTAATTCAACAACCCAACACCATGTAACATCCCTACTACAATGCAAAGAAAGACCAGCACATAATCTGTAACAACTGTTTATAGATCATCCCCCCTAAAAGCCCCTATAAAATAACTGTTCCAAAAGTGTTTTTATAAAAACTGTTAAAAAGAACTTTAATAAAGAGCATTTTTGTAAAGTCTGTAAAATTTTGTAAAAATGCTTCAATGTCTAAAGGTAAGTGAACCTACTTTTAAAAATATATTATTACTTTTTATTCAGCTTTACTGAGGTATAACTAATACATAAAAAATACACACATTTAAAGTTTACAATTTGATGAGTCTGAACATATACATACACCCCTGATACCATCAATAACCACAATTAAGACAATAAACACATCCGTCACCTCCCCATTTGCTTTCGTGGGGAAGAACACCCAACATGAGATCTCCTCTCTTAGACCTGTGAATGTAGGATGCTCTACTGTTACTACAGGCATCACGTTATAGGGGACATATCAGTATTTGTCTCATTTTAAAGAAATCCACTACTTGCCGGGGGCAGTGGCTCATTCCTCTACACTCTACACTCTGGGGAGCCAAGACAGGAGGATCCCTTGAGCTCAGGAGTCTGAGACCAGCCTGAGCAAGGGCGAGACCCCATCTCTACTAAAAACAGAAAATTAGCTGGGCGTGTGGCAGGCGCCTGTAGTCCCAGCTACTCCAGAGGCTGAGGCAGGAGGATCACGTGAACCCAGGAGCTTGAAGTTGCTGTGAGCTGGGACTAAGTCACTGTACTCTAGCCTGGGGCAGCAGAGTGAGACTGTCTCCAAAAAAAAAAAAAAAAAAAAAAATTCCTAATACCTGAGACTGAAATAAATTTAATAGAGAAATTTTTTAACTGTTTTATGTGGTAAAGACAGTCGCATCTGTATGGAGTATGAATCTTAATACTTGTGGAAAAAAAATACCTGTGAGAAAAAAATAAGTGCTCAATTAAATTGCATACCTTGGCATCCCAGTCTTTATTAAGATAATATATACATGTCACACATCTTCCATCTCCATTTGGATTATCAACATGACGTACATAACCCGTTCCATTGCCTGGATAACAAGCAACCATGGCCTGTAATAATAATAATGATGATTTTAATAGACCATATATAAATAAAAAGGGAGAACAGCTTATAAATCAGATCACTGATTTTTGGCCAATCCTGACTTACATTTAAATTCTTCTAATAAAAATCATTCTGTAGACAAGAAAAGGTAAAGCTGTTCTAAAACATTTATAAACAGGGTAGGTGGGTGGTCAGTTCAAGACCTGGTGGCTTCTGCTGTGCAGTGACGGGAAGAGGTGACACTGAAGGCTCATGGGCAGAACCACCAGAATCCCTCGGCCATCACAGTCAGGTGCCCCTGCTAAAATTTTAAGGCCCCTCTTTCATGATCTTTATACATATTGATAATCAAGATAAAGAGAGTTTTGTCCTGCTCCATGGGAGATTTCTTTCCTCCCTGAGGTCTCCTCAGAACACCTATGTTACCACCTTAAGGTAAGCTGAGCTGTCCCCGTCAAATAACACATCTGATGTGTCTCTGAATGGTACCGATTTCATAGGCATAATTTAGAAGGTCAGCTCCACACATCATCTTATCTAACACCAGTGATTTTTATACAAAAGACTAAACAAATTAGCATGTGACTAACCCCTCTTCAAAGCAGAAAGGGAATCATTTTTTGCTTAGATTATAACAAGGTAATGTACAGAACACTGCTGGGTGTTACCTATGAAGATGAAAGAGAGGTCCAAATCAAAAAGCATTTAACTTACATTCTCTAGAAGCAAAGTATATAATAATCAACTGAAGTTGATAAGGGTGATTTAAAATAATAATTCTCAGGAATTATGAAAAATAAAGATGTTCAAAGTTATGAGCTATTCTTGAAATCCTTCATTTCTTCATAATCAATGTATCAGTATACAGTTATCAAAAAGTAATTAAGTTACCATATCATTTTTAAGATAAATGACAGAAATTAATTTTAAAATTTATATTCAACTGAATAGTGGAAAAGTAACTCAATGTTACTAGATGTTACAATGTTACAATGTTACTAGTCAAGAAACTAGAAAGCATTTTAAACCCAAATCCTCTTAAAAAAAAAGAAAAAAGAAAAAAAAAATCCTGTTTTCTCAGGTATACTGGACTGAGTGTACTTTCTCAGTAGAGCTTATGTTCAGGTAATCTTTATTTTACTTTACAATGGCCCAAAGTGCAAGAGTAGTGATGGTGACATATTGTTATAATTGTTCTATTCCATTATTAGTTATCATTAATCTCTAACTGTGCCTAATTTATAAATTAAACTTCATCATAGGTATGTACATACAGGAAAAAACGTAGTATATAATTGGTACTATCCACTGAGGGTCTGGGACGGCATCCCCCAGATAAGAGGGAACTACCGTACTAGGAAATCTACCCTAGTGAGGCTAGATTTAGCCAACAAGTAGGTAAGTGATGGTAGGCAGTGTCAGGTAGTGAAAGCTATCTTTTCATAAATTTGAAAAAAAATTAAGTCAAGAAAGGGTATAGGGCACAATGGCACAATACTATTAAACAGTGGTTGAATCTGAGTGAAGATACACGTGAAGGAGTGGCAGGTCGGGCGCTGTCTGCAGGGAGGGAGTGGAAACACAGAAAGGGCTAAACAAGGTGGGAAGCAGCAGTGCTAGTGTGACCAGAACAGAGCAGCAAGGGCCAGTAATGACCAGAGAGGTCCCAGGTGACACAAAGCTGCAGTGCCCTGGGACAGGACGCCAACAGAGAATGCATCAGACTAATGTTTCATAACATCACTTTTAATTCAGTATGCATAAAAAGCAACTGCTGAAAATATCACTCACCACCTAACATTCGTTGGATATTTATTATTTGCCAGTACTGTTCTAAGTATTAATAATTTATGTGTAATATAAATTACTCATCTGACACAACAACGTGAAGTAAACAGTATCAAGCATTCCCATCTTAATTTAACTTAGTTAAGGAAACTAAAGCCCAGAAAAGCTAACTGGTATTCTCAGAGTCACAGGGCAGGTGAGTGCAGGGAATGTGGTTCCAGAACCCATGTAACTAACCACCAAACTAGACTGCAGGAAGGAAAGACAGGAAGAGGACACCGAGTGGGCCACTGTGATCTCCAGAACTGAATCCGGAGTGTCGAAGTGGGATACACTCTGAAGGCAGAAAACCAACATGATTTAATGGTCAGAAGTAGAGAAGCGTCACAGATGACTGAGGTTTTCAGCCTATGTCAATAAATCAATGAAATTACTATTCACACATGCTGAAATGGAAATACTAGGGGAAAGAGAAGTTTTAATAACACGGACTTGGTAGGAAAGAGTCAGGATGAGACAACTGTCCCAGAATAGAACAAAACTGAGGACACCAGGGTTATACCCCAACATGGGGTCTTTCTGTACTAGTCACTTCTAAACTGTTTTCCTTAGAGCCCTCGGGTTACATGCAGGTGCACAGAGTGGGCACTGCTGGGGGTAACATAAAATGACAAGAGTCCAATAAGCAGGCTTTACGCTCATCTTCAACTAGTGGCAGTGCTTAGCTGTTTCCTATACAGTATTTGAGTTCCAAGTGAGACTTTTTGAAAAAATAAAAGATATAATAAAAATTTAAATTGTACTGAATAAAAATGTAATTGTGTTAATTAAGTCTTACAATCCCTGATATAGCTCAATTACCTCTACCTAAATGTATTATTTAAGAGTAGCCAATACCACTTTAGTCTAATCTAGTGTTTCTTGGGTCTCTGTTGCTCTGTTTAGTGATAGAGAAACTGAAAAAGAAGAAGAAAGGATAGGGGAAAACTACTCCCCAGAACCTACATCTGATGTGCCAACTCAATTAACTTGCTAATATCAGCCCTAGGAAAGGCAGCAGTCCACGATTATAAAGGCAGAAAGAATAACATGAAAAGCATCACTGTGATCCAGCAAACTAGAACCCTGAAAAAGAAACCCTCTAATTTCCCCCTATGTAATTCTGAGGTGTATGTTCCTAATCTGCCTTCTCAGAGACACCAACTTCAAATATGTCAATTTCCTATTGAGAAAAACATATTTAAACGTGAGTAAAACAATTAAATACTATTTTTTTCCCTTTTGATATGAAAATATACATGATTAGGATGTTCTTAAGTTAGGAAACACTATAAATTTATTTTTCAAAGTTAAAGGAAGAGGTTTGCAATACCTCTTTGGAATCTGAAGACATTTATTTCTGGCAGTGGAAGGCTTCAAAATGAAGTAGAATCAGGAAACTTTTTTTTTCTCCTTTTTAAACTGAATTATTTTAAAACAGAGATTCAAAGGAAAGAGAACTCAAATTTGATGGGTTATGAAACTACTACTTTTACTTTGAATGGGGGGGAAGAGATTTATTATCTGAAAATTTATCTTATTAAGAAACATTTCCTCAGGCACACTGTACCATGCCTTTTGCAGAGGTTTTTTGTTTGTTTGTTTTTGGCCAGGGCTGGGTTTGAACCCGCCACGTCCGGCATACGGGGCAGGTGCCCTACTCCTCTGAGCCACTGGCGCCGCCCCCCTCTGCAGAGGTTTTTGGCTAACATTCACTATTCACTAATTACTTACTACAGGCCAGCCATGGATTATTTCCTTTAGCCTTCACAGTAAACTTGAGGTAGGTATTATTAATTTCCCTATTTCAGAGATTAGAAAACTGAACCACGGTGAGAAAAAAAACTTACCCAAGGTCACAGAAACACTGAGCGGCAGAAGCAGGACAGGAACTGAGGCGGTCTGGAGGAAAATATCCTCCTTCTGTGACTGAGGCGGTCTAAAGGAAAATATCCTCCTTCTGTGACTGAGGCGGTCTAGTCTGGAGGAAAATATCCTCCTTCTGTGACTGAGGCAGTCTAGTCTGGAGGAAAATATCCTCCTTCTGTGACTGAGGCAGTCTGGAGGAAAATATCCTCCTTCTGTACTCTTCCTCCAAGCCTTGCTCCAGGAGGGGAAGCCTACAGTCTGCTGGATAAAATGGGCAGTCCACACTCCTTCCTAAGGGGCGCATAGCCTTAAGTAGTGGCACACGTGTGTGCACGAGGCTCAACTCTCCCATGTAAAGATGCACAGGACGTCCTCTTTTCAGTGGAAGCTACAGCTTCCACTGTAACTTTATATAGACAGGACATAAAATGAAACCAGTTTCCCCATATAGTGACTGACAAAAACAAGAAATATGCTATGGCATATTTCTGGTCACAAAACATCACTAAAATACTTCCAATATTAAGTATTGAAATGTGAGCTATACATACATTTAAGAAAGATTAATAAAAACAAGGAAGATAATTATTTACCCAAATATTCCAATTCAGTGTTGAGGATGACCAGAGCCCACCCTGGAAGCTCAGGGTACAAGCCAGGAACCAGGCCCAGCCAGGATGACATCCCAGCACAGGTGTGTTCACACCCCCACGCTCGCTCAGGCTGGTGCCATGTGGACACAACCCACTCACCTAAGGGCACAGCTTTGGCATGTGGAAGGAACCGGAGCACCTGGAGAAGATCCACACAGACGGGGGAGAACGTGCAAATTCTACACAGACTTTGGCCCTGGCTAGGAATCAATTGTTTGCCTCATTAACATTATATCACAATGACATTGAATGAAATGATGTTATTCAAGGACCTGTTAAACTGCAAAAGGCGTTTTCCAAGTCGACAGTTACATCTCTGAAGTCTTTTCCCTATCTACTCATGAAGTACACATACACATTACTATCACTACCTTGGGTCTATACAAATCTAGTTGAAGTTGTTATTTACTATAAAAAGTCTAATTCTTAAAATTGCAGGTTTTAATTAACTTGCTTGGTTAAGGTAAATCTCACTTCCTAATTATACAATTAGAAACTTCATAAAACGTATATATTTAGTTCACTGCATTAGTTGGCACATTAGATGGGGCTAAGAGGGAAAGGGCAATCTACATAAGTTAAATCCCATTACAATTCAGGGGTTGTCCAACCTTTTCTTTTCTCTGCCACATACTGGAGGAAGGAGCACTGTCTTGGGCCACGCATTAAATACACAAACACTAATGAAAGCTGATTGGCAAAAACATGTCTGTGCATACTTTTTTTTTTTTTTATTAAATCACAGCTGTGTACATTAATGCAATCATGGAGTACAATGTGCTGGTTTCATATACAATCTGAAATATTTTCATCAAACTGGTTAACATAGCCCTCATGGCATTTTCTTAGTTATTGTGTTAAGATCTTTATATTCTGCATTTAGTAAGTTTCACCTGTACCCTTGTAAGATGCACCGTAAGTGTGGTATGCATACTTTTCATGATATCCAACACCACGTATAAGCAAAAAAAGTCTTCACAAAATCAGCATGCAGTCCACAGGCTACAGGTTGGACACCCCCACTTATATATTTGCTAAGCTTTCATGCTGTGAATAATATAGCTCACCATTAAATAAGCTCAGGCTTTATGTTTGGGAAGATAAACTTTCCAAATCTACATTGCTGTTCAAAATGAAACTAACACTGAAAAAAGAATATAGCGATAAGAACAAGTGCAGTATCTCCTGACAAAAGCTTCTGGTCCACATGAGGCAGTATAGACAACTTAGATCAGCATTAGCTGTAATTTACTCAACTAATGCCAAGCAGAACATAAAAGGAAATACTGAGTGTGTGAAGACAGATGACAGCACGGTTTATGGAAGAAGGGGTATGTGAGCTCATAAGTTCAAAAGAAAAACGTGAAGTTGGAAAACAGGCCATTTCAAACAGAGTGGATTAAAGAAAGTTTTAAAGGCGAGAAAATACTGAACATACATGGTAACAAGGAACATTTTATTTGCTAAAGTGCAGAGTTCTTGAAAAGGGAAAAGAAAACTGAAAAGGTGTGTGGGGCCAGATAGTGGTCAAACCAAAACGCCTTAAGGAGCATGACCTTATTCTACAGGTAGAGGGAAGCCTTTATTCTTCTGGGCAGAGGAGCAACATGGTTAGGAAACACAAGTGTAATGTAGTATGACGGATTTGGGAAAGGGGGCAGGAAAAAGAATGGCACTGGGAAGAACAGTCAGAACACAGCTGCACTGGACAGAGAAGAAACCAAAGTCTGCTATGGAGGAAGGGCTCTGGAGAGGGTGAGAAGGAGGCAGCAGAGGAGTGGGAAGGGGAATAAACGTCAGAAACATGAACGGGCTTGGCAGGTGCTTTCACGGATAGAGCAAAGAACAGGGCTACGTCATCACAGAAGGGTTAAACAAGGTTTCTGTCGGGGCCCGTTAAAAGAAGTAGGTAACACAGGTTTGGCTGAGGTGAGTCTGTCAGGCTGGTAGGCCATCCGTGTGGAAATGTTCAAAGGCAGCTGGAAATGAGTCTGGAACTCCAGAAAGAGGTCAAGGCTGAAGATGCAGACGCAGGAGCCATCTTCACATGGACAGTGGAAGCCAAACGGAGCCAGAGAGCGCTGAGGACAAGAATGCAGGGAAAAGAGGAGAACAAAGGGCAAATTCTCACGGAGTGAAGTCACTTTTAGAATAAGAACTCCTAAAGCCCTACTGCTTTCCTGATCACAGGAAAATAGCTAAATAACTAAGTGGTCAAAAGCTGACAAATACTTCCATGTAAGGTCACCAAAAAAAGAAAGCTGACATACTATAAATTACTTGATTAATTTTTACACTAATTCATATTTGAATAATTATAAATAATGGACACATATAATTTAAAAAGAACTTATGAACTAAGAAAATGCCATAAAGGCTATGTTAACCAGTTTGATGAAAATATTTCAAGTTATATATAAAACCAGCACATTGTACCCTACGATTGCATTAATGTACACAGCTATGATGTAATAAAAAAAAATAAAAAGAACTTATGAGAGCATATAGGTTATTTCCTTAAAAAGTTAAAAAAATTGCTATTATAAATAATATTGTGACCAAAAATAGCTTTGAAGTTCTATCTTTGTAAATCCTTGACATGTTCCTAAAATTGAATTACTATAAATGAAATTATAAGGCTGTAAAACTTTCTGACTGCCAAAGTCTTCTGTAGAAAGACTGCACTGCTTACACCCAGTGCAGTCTTATACCCCAGCTTTAAATAGCTACACATCTTCCCACGATTGCTGACCCAGGACAGTAAGTTTTAATTTTTTTTAAATTGCTCCATTTGATAGGTAAAAATTTATTTTATTAATGATTTAATTACATCTTATGTTTGTGAAAGTCAAGTTTTTTTTATTTTTATTGGTTATTTAATTTTTCTTTTGTTAAATGCTTACTCAGCTCCTTTATATACTTTCCTATTGGGTTGTTCATTCTTTCCCTACTGATTTTTAAGAAGTCTTTAGTGATTAACTTCTGTCCTACGACACAACAATGTCAACTTTTTTTTTTTTACTGTGCTCCTATAGAGTATTTTATTTTATTTATTTATTTATTTATTTATGAGACAGAGCCTCAAGCTGTCACCCAGGATAGAGTGCAGTAGCATCACAGCTCACAGCAACCTCCAACTCCTGGACTCAAGCGAGTCTCTTGCCTCCGCCTCCAAAGTAGCTGGGACTACAGGCACCCGCCACAACGCCCAGCCAATTTTCTTTTTTTCTAGGTTGCAGCCACCGTTGTTTGGTGGGCCTGGGCTGGATTCGAACCCGCCAGCTCAGGTGTTCGTGGCTGGCGGCTTAGCCTGTTGAGCCACAGGCGCCGAGCCTCCTATAGAGTATTTTTTTTTTTTTTTTGAGTATTTTAATACAAGGTACTTATTACTTATGCTGGGAGGCAAAGCATATTTATATTAATTACCAATTTAAGTCCAAGAGATTCTTCTGTCCACATTTATAGAAATGTGGAAAATGCAGGAAAAAAAAAATGAAGAAATAAAGAGTAATGATCCAAATCACTCTCCAAATGGCTCAAGAATGATAGACTGTTTAACACCAAACTACTTTCCTTAATTAACCCTAATTCTAGCTCAAGAGAAAAAACTTAAGTACACATTTAACAATAAACTTGCTTAAGCATAATGGTCCCAGCAGGTAGCATAATGTAGAGATACTCACAGCCTTCCACTCTCTTTTAGCAAGGACTCAATAAAGCTGTACTTTAGAAATGAGGAATCCATCTGGTGAAATAGTTTATATTTTGAGCTCTCGTCTGCTCTGGCAACAGAGACCTGTAATTTGTTAACCTTAGCGACAATCATACCAGCCCTACACAACTCTTCCTCTGGTTCCCAAACAGGGCTCTGTATTTACACCATGCAGAACATTCTCAGCCAGAAACTTCAGGAGGAGGGCAGAACAACCTCTTTCCACAAGGAGGTCAGGGATCCTGAGCAGGCCCCAGCTTGGCCCCTACCCGGAGAGTTACAAGAGTCCTTCCAGCCTACGAAGGAGATGCCACTGTCAAGATATACATTCTGACAGCTACGGCAATTTTGTTATGTTATTAATAAAACTGCTTGGCAAAATCTGAAATTTAGCATTAAAATAAAAACAGAACGAACAAAACAAAACAGCTAGTGGCTGCCTGACATTTAAAGACCTTCACTCTGGCACTTCTTAAGGCCCACTGAGCAGGTACTATACATGGGGACAGAGTTTAGAAGTTAAATATCTGTTTCAATTCCAGAGTCCAGAAGACAGATATGATTTAAATTATTTCAATTATTTTCATATAGAGAGCATAGTAAGACTAGAGGACAAGTTGTAGAGGTTCCTGGCATTTACCCTGGAGAAGTTAGTTAATACACAAACCATGATGAATATATGCAATCACTGGTTAATGGAAGGCTGGAAGGCCAGTATCCTTACCCTTCCTCAAAGCCAGAATGGACGTTAGAAATTAGAATAGAAGAGTGTGGAATTCAAGACATGTTGCCTGGCTACAGACACCGTACAGAGACTACTGCTTCTACATGAACACATATTTACAAATCTAGAGAATTTGCTCATATATTCCTGTTGGTTCTGCCATTAGTTCCCTATGAGGGGAATTCTGTTGTCCAATCCCAACTAGGTTAAACTGAATCCTAAAAGCCGACTTACATTTCTGCCTTGAATAAACCTTTCCTAAAAGATGCCTGTCAGATTCCCTGAAAGGACAGAGTAGGGACTTGATTCAAATTATAAAACAGTTTTAAGACATTATTGTGCTTACTTGCTAATAAATGTTTGTATGTGTGGCAAAACTCAATCTGAGCTTTGCTTTAAAAGTTACAAGCCCAGTTCTGGGGGAAGAGAACTGTATCATTCATTTATCTGTGGCCTCCAAAATGCTGGTATCTCTCTTAATAACTGCCTGATATCTGTAAGCAACTGTTGGCTCACGTCAGGTCACAACAGGACATCGTTATACAAAGGCACACAGCATACTTTAACAAACACCACCTCTTTTTATTTCTTTTGAGACAGGGTCTAGCTCTATCTCTCAGGCTAGAGTGCAGTGGTGCCATCACAGCTCATAGTAACCTCAAATTCCCGGGCTCAAGCAATCCTCCTGCCTCAGCCTCCCAAGTGCCATGATGCATAACTTTTCTATTCTCAAACTCCTGGCCTCAACCAATTGTCCCCACCTTGGCCTCCCAAAGTGCAAGGATTACAGATGTGAGCCACCATTCCTGGCCAATAAACACTACTCTTATATAGGTACACTACCTGGACAGCAATAACATAATTAATTCTGTCCATCAGGGTTAATTATAAAGTTAATTTTGAATGGGGTGTCAGAAAAGATTGTACGGAGGAAGTGACAAAGGAGAATTTTGAAGGATATAAATGAAAGTTTGCCAGGATAGTGGAAGCTTATGTTCTGTA
Source organism: Perodicticus potto (assembly GCA_963574655.1). Classification (NCBI taxonomy): domain Eukaryota; kingdom Metazoa; phylum Chordata; class Mammalia; order Primates; family Lorisidae; genus Perodicticus; species Perodicticus potto. The sequence goes on from CAUYRH010094759.1 coordinate 48,920, forward strand.
GAGGGAAGACCATTTTTTTGCAAAATCTAAGACTCAAAACGGCACCCTGAGAGAAATGCAAATAGGGAAGCGTTGTGGAAGATAAGCGGGGAGGAGACAAGAGAGACGGAGGCGGCACCTCATAAAAGCTCTCACTGACTCTGAGAAACTTCACCGACAAGCTGGTGTGAGCCAAACGTACAGTCAGAATCACCTCAGCCTCTTCTTCAAATATGATTCCTACTGTCTCCATTTGAAATGACAATTTACTAGGCACAGGACGAGGTTTGAGATACCATACTTTAATTTAACAAGCACTTTATTCTAATTGGCAAAAGCCAAAAAATAAAGGGCTCCAAATAATAAAATAATATTTCAATTTTACAAACACCACTCAGACTACGTGTAGGGGACGGACTAGATGGCATGGAGGCGTTTACAGACATACTGGTCAAAGATGAAGCCGGAGTGAAGGCGAGTGGGAGTGGACAGGACAGCTCCACAACATGCAGAGTGTGAAAGAGAAAAGACGTGGTGGTGAGACACAAGGAAGGACTCAACTTAAAAAAATTAAACCTTAAAAATATCTGCATTCAATATTCAACAAATATTTACTGATCACCTACTGTAAGTCAGGGACTGCTTTAGGTCTTTGGGATACAATAATGAACAGAACAGACAAAAAACTTCTTCCAGGGACTCTATGTTCTAGCAGGAGAAGAACAAAAAATACTAAGTTAACTGTCTATCATACTAGAGGATAAGTATTGCGAAGGGAAAAAAACAAGAGAAAGGGGGATAGAATGCTAGCATGTAATTATCTATAAGGTGGTTAGATAGACTTAGGCCTGAGAAACTGACCTCTGAGCAAACCTGAAAGAGATGAGCAAGTGGATATCCCAGTTCAAAGACCCTCAGACGGCAAAGTGCCTGGAAAAAGACAGTCGGTACGGCTGGAAAGGGGAGAGAAAACTACAGCCCCCTGCCTCTTTTTACATCTTATTGGAATACCACCACATGCGTTCAACTACATATAGTCCTTGGCTGCTTTTGTGCTATATCCCTAGTTAAGTAGCTAGGACAATGACTCTGTGGCGCACGAAACCTGAATTTTGTACATCTGGTCCTTGACAGAAGAAGTCTGCCCGCTCTTGACGTGGAGAAGCACTGACAGCGGGCAGGAGTCGCAGGTAGAAGACTAGTTAAAAGGGTTTGCAATGAACCAGATGAGGTGGGATGGCTGCCTGAACCGCAGTGGAAGTGGGAAGAAGTGGCTGGATGCTCATTCTGCTGTGAAGGCAGGAGTTCCAAAAAGACTGGTATGCGTCATGAGAGAGAAAACGATGGCAAGGTTGTGGTCTGAGCAGCTGGAAAAGTGTAATCGCCAGGAACAGATGAGCACAACACGGGGTTCAGCCTGAGGAAGGGAAAGGGGAGCTCAGGAGTTCAGTCAGGGGATGTGCTGGAAGTGCCAGCAGACATACAGAAAAACTGACCATTTCGACACAGCCAGCAATCCAGACGACCAGACCATGAACTGTTTACTTCACTGCAGGAAAGCTGGGCTCAGGTAAGGCTATCTGAAAAATGAGTCTTGAAGGAAGAATATGAATGACCCAGGGAAAAGAGAAGAGAGAAAATGTTTCAGGGGGGAAAAAAGGGCAAAAATGAAGAGAAGACTGTGATAGCACAACATGTGCAGACGACTGCTGTGTGTAAACTGCAACCAGGGAGAGCCCAGCGTGTGAGGCCAGAGGTGTGACAGACGAGGCAGGACCTGGCTGAAGCTACTTCCAGGAAGCTCAGGATGCCCTGATAATGAACTTGGACTGTACTCAGCGGGTGATAAGGAACCCCTGAATGGTTGTAAGCAAGGAAGCTGCGTTCAGATCTGGAAGTTTTCATTCACTTGAGTAGGCGACTGAGTGACACCATTTTTGTAGTACAGATATAAAGTAATGAGCTGATAAGACAAGTCATAAAACATATGAATCAGACCCTCAGCCATAATTTGTACGTAAGTTCTATTTTACAGAACTCTGATTGACAACACTTACAAACAGTGCGTCTCATTTCGATCACAGAACTCCACGAGGTATGCGGGAAAGTGGCTCTTTCCATTTTACAAATAAATCTGTCTAGGCCTTGTCTTAAGAGCTGACGTTTAATTTGCCCATCGATCCCACTGCAGCAGAGTATAATTAATGTAATGTAGACATGGCCTTAGAAAATAATGACAGCCCTGCTTCAAATAACAGTAACATTTATTTTGAATGCTTTGAATGATTTTAATGTTCTTTGTTTTTTCACATCATTCTTAAAAAGTCATTTATTTATGTCACCATCCTAGACACCTAATACTTTCTGGGTTCCCCAACCTGACAGACTATGGCCTCCTACTGGGCGTGAACCAGACCTCATTTACTTTACATACAGGGTGCCAAACAGAGGCACTCAAGTATCTGTCAAATAAATCAATTCACAATTTGCCTTGAGAGAGGGAGGCGACAGATAGATGAGATTAACAAATATATTTAATACAATTTTAAGATACAAGTTGAGTTTCACCATCTTATGCTAAAAGTTGACAGTTTCATTACCTTATGAAAAATAAATCTGATGTGTGACAACTTCCCATTTGCATGGGGTGGCAAAATAACACATATATGCCATACACACACAAAGTAAATGCTAGATCAGCCTACAGATGGTTTTGCGTACCACGTGATTTTATTGTCCTAGGTGCAGCTTATTTTAAATATTCAAATAGACCAACTGAGTGGTTTAGAAAAACAGACTGAATACAAGATTTTCCTAACAACTGTTAGGAAATCAAGCTCTCTAAACCCAATCCTTCAGTGACTTTCAGGAATATTGCCAGTTAACTACCAACGTCCAGTAATTTTCTTCCAGTGCTATTTCCAGCATCCAGGCTACTCTGCTGCCTCCCCTCATCCTTAAGAGCCACCTATTTTCTGCTAGCTCAGGCATAATCTTTATGTCACAATGTTTATCTTATCAATAATTTCATGTGTACATCTACTGTAAGCAGAACCTCACAGATTGCTATGCTATTCAATTTTATGTCTAAACGTTCTGTTGATAAAAAGTTTCATTTTGGTTCTAGAGGGTGTTGGGACTCAGCAACTGTAACCAAAGTGACTGATGGGCCGTAAGGTAAAAATTGAACACCACTGCTAAAAGGATATGACTAATTTGATAGCATGGAGGTCCCACATTTGTTATTAATTCAAGAGAACTATAAGGAGTTGTGAGGGAAGAACCAATTAGATACATTTTGAAGAGTCTTGAAAAAAGTTTTCACATATTTGGTTGATAAGATGGTGAAAGGTGAGCTGCATAAAACTAATAGTTTGCTTCTCTATGAATCCCACACCCAGGCCTCTTCTGTCAGCACGAAAGGAGATTCTACTTTGCCTTTAGCCTATAGATAATTTACATTTTTATGAATGATCGTGAATCATAAAAATAAAGGAATTTATCAATGTAACTTTTCTGAAAAGGAAAAGCTGGGAAAGGCAGCCAATATCTCAAATAAAAGAAAGAAGATTCAATGTGATCTGAACTGAAGTCAACATAATGAATTCTAAAGCAATTAAAAGTAACTTCTACTTTTAAAATGGCAAAACCAACCATAATATACATAATTACAACCACCACTTATTGAGATATTACCATGTGCCTATCACTGTGTGAAGAACTTTACATTCACTCCTTCGTTTAATTCTTACAACTCCTGGGAGGCAAGTTTTATTCTCATCTTGGACAGTAAACTGCAAAATGGGGGTAAGGCAATTTGGCAGAATTGACATCTTAAAAAGAGAAAGAAGATCTATGAGTTTTGGTTGACCATAAACTTAAACCAGCCACTATGTTGCTAAAAAGCTGATGCAAAATTAAAGTACATATTTAAAGCCTGTATCCATTTCTAGGGATACATTAGAGGAAGGATGCTTACAAAATGAAGAAGGTATTTTTAAAGGAAGAAAATGGCCAAAATAGTGACGGCAAGGTCCTGTAGGCAACAGTGACTAGGTTTAGACCAGGCGCGGTGGCTCACACCTGTAATCCCAGCACTCTGGGAAGCCAATGAGGAAGGATCACTTGAGGCCAGGAAGAGGACCAGCCTGAGCAACACAGACCCTGTCTCTATTTAAAAAAAAATAAAAATATTAGCCAGTCATCCCAGCTATTGGGGAGTCTGAGACAAGAGGGATCACTTGGGCCACTCAGGAATTTGAGGGTACAGTGTGATGTGATCACACCATTGCACTCCAGCCTGGGCAACAGAGAAAGACTCAGTTTTATTAATAACATTAATAGAAAACAATTTAGCTATGACTAATAGCTATGGGGCCCAGGAAAAGTCCAAAGCCTCCTGAGCTGTTTCCACATTTAAAAAATTAGCTTCTACCAGCCGAAGCAAGAGCGAGACCCCATCTCTAAAAAATAGCAGGGCGTTGTGGTGGGCGCCTGTAGTCCCAGATACTCGGGAAGCTGAGGCAAGGGGATTACTTGAGCCCAAGAGTTTGAAGTTGCTGTGAACTATGTTGCCACGGCACTCTACTGAGCACAATAAAGTAAGACTGTGTCTCAAACAAAAACAAAAAGAGAAGAAAAATGAGATTATCGCTACCGATTTCACAGGGACGTGAATCCGACAAGACAACACAGGAAAGATTCTGATACCTGAGACTACCATGTGCCGGGCACCATGCTAATTATCCTCACAGCAGTACAAAATGCCTATTCCTATTTTCCTCGTTTTACAGAAAGGAATTTAAGCTTGGAACACCTAACTTACCTGATGCTGTGTAGGTAGGCGGTCAGCCAGATCGTGGACCCAGGTCTGTTGGACTCGAGAGCCCAATTTTAGGCCTCCGTACAACACGGCCCTTCCTATATGTTCCCTCTTTTATGCATCTCTGCAGCTAACCAAGTGCCTCCTAAAATGCCTTATATGTTGTAGCTATTCAATAAATGTTTCTTTAATCAAATAAATGAATACTGGCTCTCTTCAACTTGGTACAACTGTTTTGAGGAAGGAGGGCTGTAATGCAGCAGGGGCAGAAACGCCTGTCACTAAGTAGTGAGATCTTGGACCACACCATCTGGGTCAGGTTTCTTTATCTTTAAAACAAGGAACCTGAACTACATAATTTTCCAATCTAGCTCTCTGTCTAAAAACTCTAGAATTTTAAAACTGGAAGAGACCATAAAGTTGTGGCCCAAACTCTAGTTAGAGACGGGAATCCCACGGACAAAACTCTGGCTCTCCTGATTTCCAAACCTTCTCTGCTTCCTTCATAATGACACAAAACACATATTTCAAACAGACGGGATTATAGAAATACAACTGGCACCACAAGACCAAAATAATGGAAACCAAAAACAGGAGTATTTGGTAATTTTTATCACTTGAAAAACTCACACTTTATTAGTCACTACAAAATACCAGGTTTTACTGCTTAAAATAAACATGTTAAAAATAAAGACACATTAGGACATTATCCTTTCATTTTGTGAATAATCAATTCTAACGAATAAAAACGGCAACCTCGTCTTGGCGCCTGTGACTCAACAGGCTAAGGCGCCAGCCACATACACCTGAGCTGGCGGGTTCGAATCCAGCCCCGCCCGCCAAACAATAATGATGGCTGCAACCAAAAAATGGCCAGGTGTTGTGGCGGGCGCCTGCAGTCGCAGCTACTTGGGAGGCGGAGGCAGGAGACTCGCTTGAGCCCAAGAATTGGAGGTTGCTGTGAGCTGTGATGCCACAGTGCTCTATCCAGGGTGACAGCTTGAGGCTCTGTCTCAAAAAAAAAAAAAAGGGCAACTTCAAAATAAATTATTCTGATAATAAAAGCCTTGAAATTAGACTATTCACTTTTTTTAAAAAAAAAAGCATGTATAGAAATACTAGACGAGATTTTGAAACTATTTTTTTTTTTTTGAGACAGAGTCTCTCTCTCTCTTGCCCTCAGTAGAATGCCCTGGCGTTACAGCTCACAGCAACCTCAAACTCTTGGGCTTAAGCAATTCTCTTGCCTCAGTCTCCCAAGTAGCTGGGAGTACAGGCGCCCACCACAATGCCCGGGTATATTTTGTTGTAGTTGTCATCGTTGTTTAGCTGGCCTGGGTTGGTTCAAACCCGCCAGTCCTGGTGTATGTGGTAGGTGCCCTCACCACTGAGCTATGGGCACCAAGCCGAGATTTTGAAACTATTGTTTCAAAAGCTAAACAAAGATTAACAAAAATATTTTCATAATCTCTAAAGATACACTAAAAAGGAAACAATTCAACATAATCAAAGATGGTATAAGAAGTTTTAAAAAATAAATCACTCAAGAATTGGAGTGACTGAATGTAAAAAGCCACTTATGACGCTAAAATATATAGCACAAAACATTTTAAGAAAAAATTTAATTAGGCTCTGTGCCTGTGGCTCAACAGGCTAAGGCGCCAGCCACGTACACCTGAGCTGGCGGGTTCGAATCCAGCCCGGGCCCGCCAAACAGCAATGACGGCTGCAACCAAAAAATGGCCGGGCGTTGTGGCAGACGCCTGTAGTCCCAGCTACTTGGGAAGCGGAGGCAGGAGACTCGCTTGAGCCTAGGAATTGGAGGTTGCTGTGAGCTGTGATGCCACAGCACTCTATCCAGGGTGACAGCTCTTGAGGCTCTGTCTCAAAAAAAAAAAAAAAGAAAGAAAAAATTTAATTAAAAAATAAGC